>CAJQZN010036848.1:0-49556 GCA_907164685.1 Colias eurytheme | reverse complement strand
GTATGCAGACTAACATTGTGACACGAGAATTTTATATATAAGATAAGTTCTTAGAACAAGTCAGTGCAAAGAAATTAATTTTGTTCAGATAACTATTTCTGCTAAGTATAGCATAACAATGTGATAAGCTTGAATTCATTTTTATCACTGACCGTTAAATTGTCTCCTTATTATTTCTCGTTAGGAATAAAATATACTAATGTCAATTTGAATTATACCTACAAGAATTTAATCTCATAGACAGGTGGATATAACTCAAATAAGCATAACATAGTCAATTACAATAATTAACCAACCAAATAGTTAAAATTTTAAGATTAAGACCAAAGTTTGATTACCTCAATCAAAATGGCCCTCCGAACTACTCAAACCAAAACTATAATTACTTACTTGTTTTTCCTGAAAGTATTTTTGTTATTCTTTTCTTAGCAAATTTTTTGACGTGACATATACGTATAATTCGATAGCCGGCTGCACGCACGAAAAAACATGACTCATGCGGCGTTACCTCGTTCTGAGGCGTTCCATGTAGGCTTGAAGTGCAAGAGAGCGCGGAACGAGCGACAAAGAAGCACAATAGGCCGTTGTCACGTTCAACTATCGTCAGTAAACCGACTTTACAGACAACCAATTTTTTTGTTTTTCCCATCTAATATCTTCTTTATTTGTCAACAGTGACCACGAGGGAGGCAATGTGTCTGCTCACACCACTCACTTGGTGGGTTCAGCGTTGAGCGACCCCTACCTGTCCTTCGCAGCTGGCCTTAACGGTCTTGCTGGACCTCTGCACGGATTGGCTAACCAAGAGGTCAGTAGTTTGATATTAAATATACTACTAGGGAAGGGAACAGGTCCCCTTAATATTTATACCTAGTAAGAGGGCCTGAACCCCAATCCAAAATAATAAAATAGGAAATATAAATACTGGAGGTCTATAGTTAAGTGTCAAATAAGCTGGAGGTGATAGACACTACGAGCAATAATTGGTAGACATTTATTTTTATCTATCCTGGCACGTTTAAATTGCCTACAATTTTAAGATACCGGGGTGTTATCATTTTCCTATCAAACTATCGAAGTGATTTAGTTGATTTAGTTTAATGCAGCATGAAAATATTTTCAAAATGCATAATAATTAATATTATATTATAGGATTGTTTCCTTGAGTTGTTTAGTATCTTGTTCCAAATAATATTTTATATCATTTTTAACAGTTTTGTTCCACTATAAAGTATAACATTATATTTGTTAATTTTTACGAATGTGTCCTTGTCTTCTATCACTATTTATAATATACTAGCGGTCCGCCCCGGCTTCGCTCGTGGTACATATTTAGTATCCTATGTCCTTCTCCTGGCTCTAAACTAACTACCTCCCTGCCAATTTTCAGCTAAATCGGTTCAGCCGTTCTTGAGTTATAAGTGGAGTAACTAACACGACTTTCTTTTATATATATAGACTAGCTTCCGCCCACGACTTTGTACGTGCATCCCCGTTTTTCCCCGTTCCCACAAGAATTTCGGGAAATCCTTTCTTAGCGGATGCCTACGTCCTAACATCTACCTGCATGCCAAATTTCAGCCCGATACGTCCAGTGGTTTGGGCTGTGCGTTGATAGATCACTATATCAGTCACCTTTGAGTTTTATATACATATATAGATTTCGGCCTTAATAATGTATAATCAATTCCTTGGTAACAGGTGTTGATCTGGCTGGAGAAGCTCCGAAAGCAAGTAGGTGACAACTTCACGGAGGAAGGTCTCAAGGAGTTCATCTGGAAGACACTCAAGTCTGGCCAAGTGGTGCCAGGATATGGACATGCTGTGCTCAGGAAGACTGATCCTAGGTAAGTAGTGGTGTTCTTACAGGATGGCAGGATTCATAAGTGAAGATGGTCGTTTTGACGTGACAACGTCTTATAATTCGATATAGCCGGCTGCACGCACGAAAAAACATGACTCATGCGGCGTTACTTCGCTCTGAGGCGTTCCATCTAAGGCTTGAAGTGCAAGCGAGAGCGCGGAACGAGCGACAAAGAAGCACAATCGGACGTTGTCACGTTCAACCATCGTCAGTAAACCGACTTTACAGACAACCATTTTTTTTTAAATAGATATATGAACTTAACAGTGAAAGAAAGTAAAAATACGGGCCTGAAATAAAGAATGTAGACTAAATTAAGAGGAATGTTTATTGAAATTGATGCCAGGATTCTGGTAGTCTGTGAGAATCTCTTTAAACTCTATTCTAAAACATTCAGCAGTATTATAGTAAATCTCTCTTTTATAACGTCACTTTTAATAAAATTCTGTAAAAAAAATACTGTCTTCATATTAAAATAAGTTTATGTTATCTATACTAATATTATAAAGCTGAAGAGTTTGTTTGTTTGAACGCGCTACTCTCAGGAACTACTGGTCCGATTTGAAAAATTGTTTCGGTGTTAGATAGCCCACTTATCGAGGAAGGCTATAGGCTATATATCATCACGCTAACACCAACAGGAGCGGAGCAATGCGGGTGAAACCGCGGAGCAGCTAGCTAGTTACACATAAAAATCTTATATATAAAAATGAAAATGAAATGAAATGAAATGAATCGCAAAATGTGTTGGTAAGCGCTAACTCGAGAACGGCTGAACCGATTTCGATAATTCTTTTTTTATTATATTCCTTGAAGTACGAGGATGGTTCTTATGTAGAGAAAACGTAAATATTATGTACCACGGGCGAAGCCGGGGCGGACCGCTAGTGTAAAATAAAAACATCACTGTTATCTCACTATAATCTTTTTATATCACCTTCATAAATACGTATACAACAGGTACACCTGCCAACGCGAGTTCGCGCTGAAGCACCTCCCCAACGACCCGATGTTCAAGCTGGTGGCGGCGGTGTACAAGGTGGTGCCGCCCATACTCACTGAGCTCGGCAAAGTGAAGAACCCGTGGCCCAATGTGGACTCCCACTCGGGTGTGCTGCTGCAGGTAATTATATAAATAAATAAATTAAACACATTTATTGTCAAGATCACAACACGAGATACATTTACAAAGGAAAAACAAAAAGAAATAAAAATAATCTTATTCCTAAGAACTGTAATGTGGCAGTGAGTGACCTGACAAATGGAGCCAACTCAGTATATGATGGCAAGGTGATTAATACCTTACCACCACTGATTTTCAGTGACCCCAAGTGACTATTGGACTATTATGTAGTCTGACTTTAAATACAGATTATACTATGAATTTATCGTCATCATTGTCAGTCTACACTTGTCCACTGCTGGACATAGGCCTCAGTCATGACACGCCACTGAACCCGGTCATCACTACATAGTATAAAACAAAGTCGCTTTCTCTGTCCCTATGTATCCTTAAATCTTTAAAACTACGCAGCGGATTTTGATGCGGTTTTTTTTAATAGATAGAGTGATTTAAGGTTTTACGTTTTAGTATGTATATAATTTACTAGTCGTCCGCCCCGGCTGCGCCCGTGGTACATATTTCGCAATAAAAGGTAGCATATGTCCATTCTCGGGTATCAAAATATCTTCATACCAAATTTCATGCAAATTGGTTCAGTAGTTTAGGCGTGATTGAGTAACAGACAGACAGAGTTACTTTCGCATTTATAATATTAGTATGGATTATGTTTTATACAAAGCGGGCGAAGCTGCGGGCGGAAAGCTTTTCTTCTTTTTTTTTCTCACATCAGTTACATAAATAAGTTTATACATTTTCAGTACATATAAATAAGTGTGAGAGAAGCTAGTTTTTATATATAATTAACGCATTGCACAATATAATAGATGTGTTTTCTTGTAGTTTGAGCGAATTTTCAAAGGTACTACTAAATATATTATGCTATCAGCAAAAATGTTAAGTTTATTCATTATTGAGGCCTAATAGGCTATTATAGTGTTACAACGTGTTTATTTTTAAATTTGAGTTTGTTTTTCTTAATTTATAAAAGAACTCTGTCGAATTAAGTTAACCTGTAATGATAGTTAGTTGTATGTGTAAATAAATAAATAAATAAATAATAACCCTTTTCCAGTACTACGGGCTCAAAGAGATGAACTACTACACGGTGATGTTCGGCGTGTCCCGTGCGCTCGGCGTGCTTGCTCAGCTCGTGTGGTCCCGCGCGCTCGGCTTCCCCATCGAGCGGCCCAAGTCCTTCAGCACGGACGCACTCATCAAGCAACTCGGCAAATAAGTGTTGTGCAGTGTAGTGGGAGTGTAGTGGGGGAGTGGTGGATGTTGGTGATGACATTGTTGACGATTAAAGTGCACACACGGTGAAGATACTATAATATTTTATATTAAGATACTGTAATATTTTATATTACAGTGTCTTAAAGTATCCGGTATCAGCGTTCTGGTGATGTAATTTTTGCCGAAGTTAAGTTGGTGATGAAATTATCAACTAATTAATGGGTGATATAATTGTCAGTGATTACTTGATTGATCAATGGATAGAGTATTTGTTATCAATGTTAATTAATCACCCATTTATTAAACTGATAATTTCATTTTTTGCAACTTCTGATCCAATCGAATTAGTGACAATTGATCGTTCACACTGAAATTACCAATACATCCACTACTGTTCAAAGGTCTTATATTTGATTATTTGTTCATACAATGAGTAGGTCACCAGCAATGTACCAAGTAATTGTCTTAGTGAGTTTGGGTATTCATCATAGAGCATAATAATATAGCCACTGACAGACGAACAAATGTTGGGTTTTGGATTTACATGTAATGCGGTAAAATTTTATTGAAATCATTTAATAAATCATGTTTTATCAATCAATTTGTCTCGGTATGTGAATGCATATCGTAATAATTTTAATACGAATATGAAATACAATTTTATTCAACTTTTGATATAGTAATTTTTTCAATAATTCAAAATGTTCTGATGTGCAATGACATTTTAGCGCTTGCGTGCTAAATCGTCATTTAGTTAAAGGAATCGTCGGGTGTAAGCAAAAATTAATTCGTTTTTCATTTCGAAGGTATTTTTGTTTTAGGGTAAAATGAGTAGGTAGTATAGCGCTTCACCGCATCACACTACAATATCAATATTTATTTTGTTAGCATTAAGAGTACGGATTATTACTTTTCGATTTATTGTACTTACGTCTGTGATTATGGGAAAGCGTTTTAGATGTATGTGGTTAAACCAAAATTGATATGGTGTAGTGTGATCCTATTCAGGCAAAGCCGAGTGCTGTGCATATCGGTCAGAGTCTGCGTCACTTAGTAGTTCAATACGTAATACTTTTCTCTCATTTAGAAATTAAAGACTTAACGGATTTTAAACGCGATTTATTCATTCTATTATTCTTTTCTCTCATTAATTGTTTACAAATATACACGCGGACTCGAGATCGTCGCTTACTCAGTATTTATAATGTCCATCGTACTTAGTTTCAGCCAAATGAAATGCTATATACGTATCCACATATGTATGCATCATTTCATGTTATTTATTTCGCAACGCTTGTAGTCTAATTTATTACCAAGTTACCAAAGTATTGACTATTTATTGTATCATTTTGTGAGGGTATCATTTAAATTAAACAGCTGTATTATTTCGTCAATGTAAGGTGATTTCACTAGTGTAGTCCACTGTAGCAGTGGTGTTGCGTAAATGTGGACGCCGAGCGGCGATTCTAACAGACAATACAATAAATTAAATATAGTACATTAGACATTTGTGTTTTTTTTCTATGGTCCCTGAATTTCTTTTTGTTTAAGTATTTTTTTTTATTAATACTCTCATGAGACTTCAACAACAAACAAACAAGATAAACATCTATGGTTCCTTATTTCAGCCCATAAGCACAAATAGGAATTAATTTCTTATCCCAATTAGGGATTTATCAATATAGTGAAATCCCATGTCCCCGTAGTGGGGTAACGGGCAGATGCATTATACATCTGTTTCACTGATCGATTTTCTTTAGGGACAAGTAGGTGATCAGCCTTCTGAGTCCTGCCAGACCGAGACATTTTTTTTTTCTTCGTCTCCACCGGGAATCGAACCCAGGACCCCTCGGTGCTACGCTCACGAGTCAACCACTGTTACAAGGAGGCGGCTCTTTTACGGTAGTCATCCCAAAACACAAGACATTAAAATATTGTTTTCATTTTTATATTCTCATAAGTCTATGTCTTAACAGATTTGAAGGAAGAATTGTTGGGAATCATCGTCAAGAAAATATAAGATTCAACGAGCGAAAGATATTGCAGTAGAAGTTGAAAGTTTATGAGCACAAGATTGAAATAGTTATTGAAATAAAGTATGTTAATGTTATGTTAATAATAGTATGTTTTAGTTGATTAAAAAGAATAATAAAAGAAGGTAAATTTCAAATCTTAGCACATGTTTTAAACATGTAGCACATGAATTACGGTCGACCTTCATCAAATATTTTTTTATCAAATATGAATTATGAACGACGGCGGATATGTGTACAACGGGCGAAGCCGGGGCTGGCCGCTAGTTAATTTATTAATAATTGTAAACATACAGGGTGTCTCATAAGTACCCAACGATTTCATGATGCAAAAAATTTAACTAATTATTGGTTTTAAAATATAATATTGACAAATTTAATAGAAAACAAAAGGAATTTTTATTTTTTGAAGATTACATCGTTGAGATAGCGTCCATTACGATGCCGACATTCTTCGAGTCTTTGGTGAAAGTTTCTGAAAACTTTCTGAAGAAGAGGTCTATCTACGGACGCAATTTTTTCTCCGATGTTGGTCTTCAAGTCGTTCAAAGTTTGCGAAGAATTTTCATACACATTTGACTTAAGATACCCCCATAAAAAAATCGGGTGGCGTCAAATCCGGGCTTCTGGGGAGCCATTCAATGTCACCCCTTCTTGAAATGACTTTTTCGGGAAACAATTGGTGTAGGGCTTCAGTTGAGTGGTTAGTTGTATAGGATTTGGCTCCATCCTGTTGGAACCATGTCCTGACATTATAATGCTCACATTCTTGAAGCTCTGGCTCGAAAAAGTTGCGTAGCATGGCCACCTAATGCTTATTTGAGGTTGACGTCGCACCGAACTTGCCACCAACTCAATGTTTTCATCCGTTCTTACACTTCTTGGGCGCCCAGATTTCTTGCTTCCTGTTGTGTTTCCGGTAGTGTTGAAACTCCCGATCCATGAGAGTATGGTAGAGTTGCTGGGCGTTTCATCAATATGCCTCAATCGATAATTGAGACGATACAGGCGCCGTCGATTTATTGTTTTGAAAATAGGCGCGAACGCAAAAACCGCGTTGCTCTCCCGTGAACGACATGGCGGCAACTAAAAATCCTTGGAACGCGCTAGCTAATGCCGCACTCACCGCTCCCATCAGTTGCGCCGGCTAGTCTAGACACGCTTTTGAAATCGTTGGGTACTTATGAGACACCCTGTATTAACTCCATACAAGCTCTAGGTACCGTATAATATAGTAATTAAGGGCACTCACTGATTTAAAGAGGCAGTTGCAAATAGCAGTTTTGGTAAGTTAAAATTTATAAATGGCAAGTTTAATAACTAGTTCAGCAGTTAACTATAAGCACTAAAGTAAACAAAAATGAGTAATAAAAATTATGAAATGGATCAGTGAATTCAATTGATTGAGCGGGTAAACTGCCCATAAGCAGCTGTTATAAATCGGAATTCGTCGGTTAGAAATCTCATTCAAAGCAAAGAACTCATTCTATAAACAATGAGGTGGTAAAATAACAGAAACTAACCTACCTGGTACTTGAATTTTAATGAAAAATTAAATTATTTTTGCTTTGACTAAAGGAATGAAATAAAAAAAATTGAATAATAATAATAATAGGGACTTTTATTCATAACTACTAATAGTATTCATAACTAGCGGTCCGCCCCGGTTTTGCCCGTGGTAAATATTTACGTTTTCTCTCCATAAGAACCATGCTTGTACTTCAAGGAATAAAAAATAATAATCGAAATCGGTGATCGGTCTAGGTCTACCCGTTCATGCCGTGACCAAGGAAGGTTTCATTTTTATATACTTAAGTAAGTAGATTTGAAAATTAAAATAACATGAAATTAGTAGCAGGTGTAAACTTATCGTATAACTAGATTTCCGCCCGCGGCTTCGCCCGCGTTTTCAAAGAAAAACCCGCATAGTTCCCGTTCCCGTGGGATTTCCGGGATAAAACCTATCCTATGTGTTAATCCAAGTTACCCTCTATATGTGTGCTAAATTTCATTGTAATCGGTTCAGTAGTTTTTACGTGAAAGAGTAACAAACATCCATACATCCAAACATCCATACAAACTTTCGCCTTTATAATAGTATTAAGATAAGAGTATAGTTATAGAGGTTGGGATTTGGGAAATTGGGATTAAATAAAACGCCATTGTTACATACATATATTTTAATACATCAATGTTACCCGTAGAACGGTACATGAATGATTACACAATATAGAAAATATCAAAGCCTGAAAGGGGTTATCGTATACATTACTTGAAATTCTGGTTTTATTATTATAATGAATTTTTTACATGGTGACTTATCATTGCAAACGTGTGGCTTAATTCAGCAAACTCCTATTTAGGAAATTTTTACGTTTTAAACAAACTTGTTCATGATTTATTGCCAAAAATTTTGATATTAACGGTGATTATTATTTCATCCACCTCTCAGACCGCATAATTAGGCTTACACTAAACACTTATAAATACAGATGATTAAATATAAATGTCACTATATGGACGTGACTAGCGTCAGTGAAGTTCTAACACCAGAGAGTTATTAAAATATTCAAGATTTATGAAAATAATTAAAAAAGGGAGGAGAAGGTAGTTAGTATGATTACAATAAAAAAGTATTTTCAATGATTCTAGATAAAATATGAGAAATAATGTACCATCGATTAGTGTTTAAATCACTATTGCATTACGTTTTTATCTTTGGAAAAATATCACAGTTAAAATAAAAGTGGTATTAAAACTTCACGAGTTTGCGAACATTTGCTCACAAAAGCTTGGTATCACATGCGTGGCTCGAATTGGGGCTCGAAAATTCAACGTTGAATCACATCAATCTTTCTGAATATTTGGATACTACGAGAATCGTCAGCCAATGTTCTCAAAGTAGTAGAAGGGTCAAAAACTTAACTAAGATACATGGAACTTCCACCTGGCAATAAACGAGAGGTTAAGTGACAAACATTCAAATACGGCTCGTGGCAGAAGGTCTATTAGGACCGTTTTCCGCACAGATGTTCTGAAGGAGAGAGGATTCACGCAAAGTACAACGCAGACGGCGTTAATGGCGCAATGACTGTTGGGAGTTGTTCCTTTTATAGAAGTAAGGGAGGAAGTTTTCCTTTCCTAATTTCTAGAGGCTTCAACGCAATACATCCAACGTCATAACCATTCGCCATCTGGTGACAGCAAAGCAGACTGACATCCTCAATCATAGTAGTGAATATTCTTCCATCAAAAATGACGTCTAGAATACACCGTTTTAAAGGATTTATCACCGAACAAACCCCTCCTTGTGCAAATAGGGTACCCTTCTAACTTGAAAAACATTGACGCTGTAGTGATGAGATTGCTATTAGCAACGTAAATAGTAAGCTAATTTCCGGACGTTTAGACAGATAAAAAGAACACTTAGTACTATATAGTTAAGGGCGCGGTCCATTGCAAGCTATCAATTAGCAGCCATTTAATTATTTGTAGTTCAATGTGACATACATTGAAATAGCTTTAGATGAGATTTTGGAAACTGATCTGTTGTTCAAAGTTGTTACAGAATCACAATGGGTATTCGAAAAATCGTTGTTTGCATAGTTGTTCTTAATTCATACATCAAAAGTTGTAGAACAGTATGTACACTGCTCGCTTATTTAACTAGCGCTAGTAACGCTCACAATATGTCCGCACCCCGAGAAATACATCGATTTTTTTTCCATTAAGCTCGCACATTGCGCTTTGCGCTGAAGCCTACAACATCTAACATTGAGCTTACCCTAACATCCAAGGACATCGATATAAAACCACTGATGCAAGGTCTAGTATAACCAAGTTTATTTAAAATGCATGTGCCTTTTACATGGCTTTCCGTTAAAAGGAGAGTTTACTAGTTGTTTAAAACTAGTAAACTTATCTCTATTTAACGGACGAACGTTTCTGAAACCTGATGCGTTCTCTTTGGCAGAATTTGTGCGTGCATTGAAACTGTCACTGCATCTAGGCATTTTATCGACGTCAATATATAGTATATGGTAATAGCAAGGTCTCCACATTTAAGATCTTCTCAGAAACGTCATATAATTTTTAAGTGACCAAATGGTATCGTAATAGGAAACTTTCAAGATATTTAAGGATTTTGTTGGTGCAGCAGATTAAGAATGTCATTCAGTCAGATGGCACGAACGATGGTTTCGCTTAATTTTGATTGGTCATCCAACCATCCGTCGGTCATTGAAAGCTCTACAATTGGCGAATTTTAAGCGAACTATCGTCCATGCCATTTGTCTCAAGGCCCTCGATGTTAGGTGATCACCAACTGCCGTCCGTAAGCAATAGCAACGTAGTTCGATTAAATATTATACGACGTTCCTGTGAAGTACGAGGGGATTATCACACATAGAAATGACTATTCTAAAGCCCGTGGAATGTGTTTAGAATGTAAACAGACTGTATTTGAGCAATCATTTCTAAATCTACAACATTTAATTCACATCAAGATTATAAAACACTACACATTATAACTAAGTCCTTCGCCGAGTCTGTTCATTACATTTTCTCAAATGGACAGCGACGAAGGTTTTTAGGTGTATAACTTGTTTAATTAGAGGAAAGCTGGTGAAAAATAAATATTCATAAGTTGTTTTAGATTAACACATAGTTAGATGAAAGATTGGAGACAATAAATAATTGATGTTTTATTTTTGAACGAAAAACAAAGTGAAAGACCGGCTGGTAACTACATAATATATGAAAGATATCAAGTAACCAGTAGTGAGTAAACGCAACGAGAACAAATATAATAATGTGCTTTGGAAGGTGTTAGTGACATTTTAATCACAATAACGAAGCAGGCGACATTTTTCAGTGGGCGTGATGTACAAATTCGAAACATCGAACTATGAGCAAAATACTGGTGAAAGGTTAGGAGAAAATTATGAGAAAAGTACTAGTCAGTAGTCAGTAAGACAATGTGGAGGAGTATTTAATGTAATCGAAATTAAATTATATTAAAAAAACTATCAGAAAGTTTACATTCCAACCAAAACCAGGAGAAGAGAGCTTAAATTCTAAACCTAACAGTAAAAAGTCCATATTCTTGAGTCCGCCTCATAATTCGTTTTTGAAGATTCCATTTCCCTCGTAAAATATAAATTTTAGGGTTATAAAAATAGAAAAATAGACGACAAAATGGAATTCATTTTGAAGGACTATGCGTAGGAGTTTTAACGATATAAATAAAATTGTTATTATATTTTTGATAAAAATATACAATAATAAATGCACGTGTTCTAAAAAATATATCAAATAATACAAGTTGAAAGTAGCGTTTCACACTTCGATTCAAACCAGACTATTTCATTTTACCGCGCTATTGCGCCTTACCTCACCCCCTAATATACAGATAACAAATATATTAAAAATAAATCATGCCTTATAACAAGGATTAATTAAAATAATATTAAAAACTTAACGTAAATACTTTAGAAATAATTATAATATGTATAACGTTTAAATAATAAATAATTTTATGTATAACGGGTATATTTTTTTAATAAAAAAAACCCCGTAGAAGTACGAACTAACAGAATAAATAGTAAACGCAAATATAACGAATACAACTCTGAAATTTCTTTTAACATTCAAATTATTTTCATACTCATAAAATTATCATGCGAGACGGAATGCTATTAATGGTAACTGGGATCGTTGAAACAAAATTTAATTATACATAAAAATACCGAACTGTAAAGATAACTGGCGAATTTTTGGTACGGTCGGCAAAACAATTCAATATTAATGAACGTTTAGATCGTCAAATAAAAGCATCAAAACACCAATATTTAAGTTAGCAAAAAAAAATCTTAAATACGACCGTACCAGACACTTAGATGCTTTCTGTTCTATGTTTTGGTTCCACCCGAAGGTAGAACAAAAAGCCAAATTCAAACGAACCAAATGAGCAATTACCAAAACGCAACTAACAACTAAGGGCTGAATTTTCAATCCTTGGTTAAAACTTATTCATCGAATAACGTATTAAACTACCATTTAAAAATGTATTGTAATTGTTCGTATTTGACAGTTTACAGGTGACATTTTAATATGTTTGTGTAATACTTTATTGGACGGATAAATTTTAACCAAGGATTGAAAAATCGGCTCTAAAACGACCACAATAAAATTTCCATTCAGCGTAATGTTTAATCGGAATAGCTGTCATCATCATCAGAGGGCGGGGTGTAAACGTAGTGGTGTAATCCAGAGGGCCCGGCTCCATAGTCGTCGTCGGTAACTCGGCTTTCATCATTCATATCATCTTTGACCCAGTCCCTGATGTATTCGCTACGGTTGGGAGCCCTGGCCGTGTTCCAGCGACCATTGACAAGGGCTCTAGCGGCTATGGGGTTGTCCAGGGTTAGGGATGGTGGGGGGGTTAGTGGGGGTTCAAGTTCGACCACCTCTTGGGCGAAATCCTCGAATAACTCCTCGGCGTGGTGACGCCATTCCTCTACTAACATCTGGTGGCGGTGTACGTTCCATCCTGGAATACAAAATTATCATCATGAATCTTAATACTATTATAATCTTAATCTTAATTCTTAATCTTAATCTTATATATAAAAATGAATCGCAAAATGTGTTGGTAAGCGCATAACTCGAGAACGGCTGAACCGATTTCGATAATTCTTTTTTTATTATATTCCTTGAAGTACGAGGATGGTTTTTACGTAGAGAAAACGTAAATATGTACCACGGGCGAAGCCGGGGCGGACCGCTAGTACTATTATAAAGGCGAAAGTTTGTAAGTATGGATGTATGGATGTTTGTTACTCTTTCACGTAAAAACTACTGAACGATTACAATGAAATTTAGCACACATATAGAGGGTAACTTGGATTAACACATAGGATAGGTTTTATCCCGGAAATCCCACGGGAACTGGAACTATGCGGGTTTTCCTTTGAAAACGCGGGCGAAGCCGCGGGCGGAAATCTAGTATAATTATAAATACATCGCTTAGTAGCGATAAGGCCGCATTTTTAGCTTTATAACATATTGTCTATTTCTTTTTTTACATGTATTATACTTGGTGCTGAATAAAGTGTATTTATTATTATAAATTAAACTCATTTTCTTCGTATCAAATGAACATGCAATAGGTAATAACAACAAGGTATTATAGTGAATGTGCTGGTTATTACTTTTATTACCAAACAATTTGCCCATTTACAACTCTAGGGACCGTAAAAAGAACGCGTGTACCAAGTAATACCCAAAAAGCTCTTGCTGAACACCGCCACGAATTCCAAGAACAGCTAGTGTTATGGGATAGGCCAAGAAGCTTATATCTAATACACTGGAGATTGCACTATGAACATTAACTTGTAACAAGAAAATATGACCTTGAATGACGCCTGTATGTTTTTTATCTCTTTCACACCAACTTGCCAAGATAGGTGTGAAAGAGATAAAAACATACAGGCGTCATTCAAGGTCATATTTTCTTGTTACAAGTTAATGGTCATAGTGCAATCTCCAGTGTATTAGATATAAGCTTCTTGGGATAGGCAAATCAGGAAAGTTTAGAAGCAGAACACGCCTTACCCATAACCTCCAGGCCATCTTGAACCCGCACCCACTCCAAGCTAAGCAAGCCCTGAAGGAAATCAATCGCTTGGTCCGACAACTCGCGCTCGAACGAACCGCCGTGACGCGACCGTACTGACGCCCATTCGCTCTCGTTGAACACCGCCGCTAACTCCAGGAACGGCTGGGTTTTGGTATTTTGATTATTCATTGAATTAAATTAGAAAGAAAGAAAGAATAATTTATTTTGCCAAAAGCCAACAACAGATATAATAAAAAGAATAAGGAATACAAAAACACAGAAAAAGACAAAAGTGTGGCAGACCTTTAGCAAAAAGGGGACCAACTCAGTATTAAGCTGTGCCTTCAACAGCACAGCACTGATTTTCAGTGGCCCCCATTGTTTGAAGTACAGCTACAGACCGAAGTATAGAGGGATAGAAATTATATTCATAAAATAAACAAATATTACACAATTACGATAATAGATTAAATATTATTGGGAAAAAGGGTTGAAGAAGGAAAGATAACAGTTTTGGAAACAAGATATTTTTTTATTTAGCAAACCAAAATCATTAAACATTACAAATGAAGACAGAATACTCACGATGCTAATATCGTTAATAGCAAGCGTAGCCAAAATGAACAGAATGCCATGGTAATAGCCCTCCAATACATCCACAGGCCTAGCGTTGTCCTTTAGCAATACATTCATGACACGGTCCGGCAGATTCAAGAAAGGAACGAACGGCTTCGTCTTATAAGCTTCTAGAAGCTTCTTGAAATATGGCACTGGTGTAGTGCTCAAAATTGACCCCTGAGCGGACGATCCGAGCTTTATTTTGAAGCCACAGTACACTTCGCCTAAAAATTAGAGTGTACTTTAATGTTTGGATCGAGTTCGTAGTTTTTTTATGCATTCGCAGTATAGAAAGATTTAGAAGATTAGTAAACTAATGCTTATCAGCCAAATTTAATGTTTTATTGAAATTCTGAAAATTGTCTTTGCACTCAATAATTTAAGCTGAATAACATTAAATTTTTCAAAAAGTCAGAGACAATAAGTAAGACATGCACAAAATATGTTATATGCCGGATTAATAAGAGATAGAATTATCTATCATTGATTTTTTATATTTGCCATCAATAAAAATGTATGATTTGCCTTATTATAAATTATTTTCGATATAAAAATTCATGAAATCAATCTAAAGTTACTTCAAAGCCATGTGCTATCAAGCGATTATGGTATTTGTGTGCATGTCATTGAATTCAATTTTAAATATCATGATTGTAAATTATACTACTATCAAAATCTAATGTACTGGCTGTGCCATTAACTGATGGATTACATTTTCGAGCAAATCAATTAATGGCACAGTATACAGTGAAGTAGCGTCAGCAAAATAAGCTCTCTTACCCATCCTAGGTTTAAAAAAGGGGAATAACGGCTCAACATAATTGACACATTGCACTGCTGCGAACTTTTCAAGATTAAGTACAGGGTCTAAAGAAAGCATGAATCGAGGCGGATTAAATGTATCTAAGCATATTGCTTTCACAGCGCAATAATTACAAGCCAAGTGCGTCATAATCAAAAAGAGATATAGACCGAAACTGGTCCTGAAACAAAAATGCAATTATTGTATTGATCTTATGACAATAATAATTTTCATAATTTTCACTAAAGTAATTAATTATAAATGTGAAAAAGCTTCGTGATTCGGTGGGTAGTGTGTGAGTGCGGAATTTTTGTAGTTAATTCTGTTCAAATGTTTGTTGCTTACTAGTGTCGCTGTTCTTATGACTATTTTTGTCTCGTTCTTTTCAATGGAGAAAGAACGTGAAAGTGAATGAGTATGAGCGATAGTAATTATCTAAAATTTTAAGTGTCAAATCTCATAACGATAAGCTAGAACGCTGTTATAAAAGCGCTTGCGATAAACGCCAGAGCGTTTAGTATTAGAACTTCTACTTATGATTATTTTTGCTGTATCTAAATTCTAAAGATTTAAATCGTTACAATAACAATTTAATAATATGATTATTTATTTTGTGAATTTTATCTTAATATGTGACATATAGCCTTGAGCAAACTACATAATTGGTGTGCCTAACGACTAAAATCTTTAGCTACTCACTATTTTATAAAAATAGTCTTAAGTATGGTCCTGTAGATTCAAGTCTATCGTCATTTGTTTATAAATAAATAATATTAATAAGTACATTACAGAAGAGAATATTAAAATGAAATTTATTAAAATTCTTATGTAATCAATACATGAAGTATTTGGACAAATAACGTGTTGAATGTATGAATAATGAAATATGCATGTACATAATGTAAAGCGCAATTCCATTTGAATAGTCTGTCAAATGTAATCTGTTAAAGCAATTTCATCAAAATCAAATTATCCAACAATATTAAAAAAAAACTTTTTTGTATTTTCTGTTTTTAAAAATATTTTGTCAAAATAAAAAAAAAAATGTGTCAAAAGGTACTTTCTCACCCGCAATAAGTAAGTATTAGTATAGCGATGACAGACGCGAATAGATTGACAGCCGTCTCTTGGGCCGCGTCTTTGGCCGTGACGTCAGCGAGGTTGCTTCGCTTCGCGTGGTGCTGCGTCAGCGCCGTGCGTGTGGCGCCGCCTTAACACAACAATTATTGTTATATATACTTATAGTTTATCCTTAAATTATAAAGGGAGAAACCTTGTGGCAGTGTGAGAATAGATTCTCACACTACCCGATTGAAAAATTATTTCGCCAGCAGAAAGCTACACTATTCCTGAAAAAGATAGGCCCAATTCCCAATTTTATTTTCATACTTGTACTAAAATGTAAGTAGTTTTATATGGCGAGCTGCTAGTTTAAGATAAAATAAAGATTTGTTTGTAACGATGAATGAAAAAAATATTATTTTGTTTTTTTTTTACATCCCAAGTCAAGTCAGGCTTAGCTGTAGACCGTAGTAAGACAATAGTTAATTCGATTTAATAACTCCCATTTTATTATTAGTTGTGATTTTTAAATCAATTTATTAAAATATTATCGTTGTGTATGTCCTACATAACTATCATGAAGTCTCCTGTGATTCTTCTTTGTTTGCTTTTCGGTTAATCCGCTTTCTATTTTAAAGTGTTACAGACATACCTAAAAGTTCTAAAAAATGTAGCGGGAAGCTAAACAAATACAGTATGAATACAGGAAGTCCATAATAATACAAAGTTAAAGTACATTACAGTTAAGAGAATCGAAAGATTCTGTGAAACAAAAGACAATTGTTGCAGATTTTGAAATCGCCAACGAGTTTGTTAAAGTTGTCAAATCACGTGTTCTGAAACACATTTTCCGAATATTTCATCGCGGACACTTCTGTAGCGACTTGCCACGGGCTACACGTGTGCAGTGCGTCTGTACAAAATATACTGTGGTCGGTGGCCCGTTTGCGGCGACCCTAATATTGTCCATCCGGGTCCCACGCGAGTGACGTCACGGGATGAAACCAAGCTACGCACATACCTGCTACACCCACGATCGCCTTTAGGGTGGTACTGCAGCACAATGCAGCGGTAGTATACTCGAAATAGAACGGCAGGGTCAGCTCAATGACCATCGCAACGTCATTCATTATGTCCGCATACAAACGCCACGTCTTGCAATAGGCGTCTAGCTGGCTTCTGAAAACAGTCGATTAGTATCAATATTACATAATAAGAATCAATATTACATGTCAAAACAATTTAAAACAATCAATCTTTGTTAAACAATCGTAACGTTTAAACTATTTTTTTATAGACTTTCAAGAGATGCCAGCGACAAAGAGGGCGAAGCCACGGGCGGATAGCTAGTTAGAAGAAAAAATAAGTAGAATTATTGAATAAAATATCCGTCTTGTCTTTCTTTTGTTCTGATTTGTTTGTTTCAGATAACAGTTTCGAATTTAATACAATTTGGAATTATATAAGCCTAAGATAGGATGAACCAACGAGTAAGCTTAAGGCACAACTAGTTGAGTTTAAAAAATGAATTTTCTCTAACCCGATAAGTTGTTTACCCCTAAACGCGGTAGAGTCTGGTAGATATTATCCTCATTTAATTATTGGTAACTCCTTAATCGATTTAAGTCTTAGAGTTAAGCTTATTAAGTTTTTAAACGAATTATACCATCCTTCGCTCAGAGTTAAATGATAATTAATTTAGTCTTTACTTTAAAGTAAGCAATAGATATTATATGTTTCTATATGTCTTATACTAACTATTGTATGACCACAAACAACCCCAACTGTACGCATCAAGATATTTATTGGTACTAAACTTAGAATTTATATAAAATGCATACTGACTAACCGCAAAGCGTATCTTGTAAAATACAACTATGTACAGCGTAGTTCGTACATGTATACTCTCAGGAGATTATCTTGGGAGGATATGAAGGTGATCTACATCACAAAAAGTAAATCACAAAAAGTAAAGATGCAACAGGTAAAGACCAAGTTTCCGTCAGACGTCTACAAATTTTGAAATACCCATATTACCTATCTTGACTTGAATATTGTTATTCTTTCCATTGAGTACAAGAAACATATTACATATTATATTTATGCAATGTGAGTTTATTTATGCATATGTAACAAAATAATACAAGAATCATTCCGATTGGTGTTGATACAATCCTCTTAATGTTAGGGTCATTTATTCATTGAGCCTTGAATCACTCCACAGGAACTGTCACTGCTACTTATTTAAAATTATATAGGAAAATGAATATTGGCAAGATGAATGCTATTCTTTAGTTCTAATGGTGTCAGTTATCTGATCACCAGGATCGATCTTTCTTAACTTATTCTGACTCTTGCAGCAAGGGCTATTTTTGTATATGGGACACGACCTTATTGAAAGGATTAAATATTTAGAAGGCTAGATCGTATCTCGATATACTATAGTCTCGATATATATCTGGTCCAACGCTTTAAAAGCTTTTTAGTTTTTACAAAAATACCGCTCTTAATGATAGCTATCACTTTACCAAACCATCTGAAGCGGTTTATCATCCATTGGTACTAATTAGGTATTATTTATTAGGCTCTATAGTTTTGAGCATAAAATCGTTGCCGATTATATTATTGCTTGATTTTTAGTATTCGCAGTAGGTACGGAACTTAGAAAATGTTTTAATTTCTCTACAACATTAATTTAAATTATCAATTAAATAATCAACAATTGACTCTTAAAGGTTTCAAGTCACATTGAAAATCCCAACTTTCTCAGAAAACAATAACGAATTCTCGACATAAAAACTTTTTCTGATTTACAAATTTATTCGGATTCTTGACCTTACAACTTTGAATACTTTTTCAACACGAATACTAAGTATACGCCTACACTGCTTTATGCTTATTTCTAAAGACTTCACTCTTCAAGAGTTTAACAATCCGGTATAAAGTATAACTTATACGAAATGAAATATTATAATTTTCATATAAATGTTCGTCGAAATAAGAATATAGGTCTTATTGTAAAAAATAATGTTAAAATGTTTTGAATATTCTTAAAACCAGTGCAGTGGCATGACGGTGCACGCGAAACATAACCTTTACTCTTACTTATCTGTCTATTCTATCTAGTCAAGTTTGTTTATTTGTATCTATATAAATGTTCATTGTTGTGTCTTAATTTAGAATAAACGAAATAATTATAATATATTGTAACATATCATCCAAAAGTTATTTTATTCCTTATTTTTTTTTAATACATACGCAAGACGATTAAACGACAGAAGCACGATTTGGAATAATCTACTATGTATATATAATATAATAAGTCGGGTTTTCCTTCCTGACGCTATAACTCCAGAACGCACGAACCGATTTCCACGGATTTGCATTCGTTGGAAAGGTCACTGGCTCCATGAGGTTTGTAGCAAAGAAAATTATTTTTCACATACAGCGCCTTATGTAACATTTCGTTTGGTATTTAAACATAAGGTGGCGAAACGGAGTTCGCCGGGTTCGCTAGTGCATTATAATTCTATATTTAGTTTACCAATCCCAATCAGAAACTAAGTTGTGACAGCCAGACGAAAAACAGATAATCGATAAACAATGTTTCATACAATCTACGAAAAGTTCTTAAAGTTTGAAACTCCTGATTGACTTTAGCCAGGCAGCTCTCCTCTAGAAACAAAAAGTCATGCTTCGAGTAGACTATTCTATTATTCATTCCCTAAACGCTGCATTCTAAAGTCTAAGTAAGTTCTACGGCAGTCAGGATTAAATCATTCAATTAATATAAGAAATAAATCTATCAATCACAAATAAACCTAACTACCAAGATAAACGTCGATCGCAAAGAAAAATTAACTTGTTACTTGTGTATTTGTTTTTTCAAGTGAAAAGGTCTTAAGACAATAGCATTATATTATGCTAAAGGAAAGGCTGTATTACGTTTCTTGAAATCAAAAAGCACACCTCGTATAGGATATAAGATTGACCACAACGATCTCAAATTGCAAGACGTTATTTACGCGTTAGAAATCACGAATAGAATTCAAAGTTAGCCTTTGACATTCAAGGATCGCTTACGAAAGCAAAAAGTTCGATTCTAGAATGTAAATAACTAATTCCTCGAAATGAAAGCTTGTTAAAATCGTAGTTCCATCGCTAATTAATAGCCAGTCAAAGCGATCTATGTACCTACAGGTGTTATAACAAAGTCACGCTCGTATTCCATCCGGGCTCATAAATCAATAATGCAAGCTCTGCACCCTGCATCCGAACCTGCGCAATCTCGTTATTTAAAATCAATAGAGCCCTGGGTGTCCTAGGCATGTACTATCTATATGATGTTAAAGCCTAGCTTCCGGCGTCGCTAGGCAACGCTCTCCTACGTATATGATTGGCGAGACGCGTCTGCGAATGCTTTTGAGTTTCGAATGTAATGTAGGTAATAACAGAATTGTTAGCGGCAATGCATTGAAATATTATACGCAAGGAAGCCTATATTGGTTTTCTATAATAGAATATTATTCGTGTTTGAACGTCGCGACGAATGAAGTCGTGCGTGGGTACTTTTTACATTTCTTTAATTTTATAAGAAAGATTGGATGAAACGAGATCTGTAATAAACGCACGAGTCTAAAAGTCGCGAATAAAGCATTTGAAAAAAAGATAAGAGAACTAATATAGATTTAGTCTGGAAAATTTTCTTATTGAATGAAGGAATGATAATATTTAAAGAAAGATGCCGGCGCGGCGTTGCTAGGCAATGCTGTAAGTAGACAGATGATTGGCGAGACGATCGTGTACCTCTTTTGAATTTCGAATTTAATACCTAACCGATTTTAAGTGCCATTACGCACTGGCGACTGTGACTTACTATAAAGATACCGGTATAACCACGTAAAACATAATATGTACTCGAATGCTAATCTCACGCTAATATCTAGTAGGTATTCATTATTAATATGTCTGACTTGATGATAATACCTATATCTCTTTTGATTATTTTAGGGAGCCTTTAATTTTTCATGAATGTAAAAAAAGATATTTTAATTCATACAAGAGATAAACCTTTCATATACCTACTTCTGTAAACGCACTATCAAATTCACAATATCATTGTAAAATACATACTAAACAATATTGAACTTTTCACTTTTACTTGATGTCTGTTCCTTATTAAAGTATTTCGAAATAAACACTTCCATGAAACATTTTCTTTTAATTAAAAAAGCTACAAAGCGATCGTGTAACGAGGCAATCGATGCATTTAGTATTTATGTAGTGTAGCCGACGTTTGACAACCTATTAGGTACAGCACGTAAGCTCTTATTTTATAAAAACGGTTTTTACACCAATTACACCTACCTACAAGTACATAAATGTTACGAAAATAAATGTATACTAATAACGTTTCATTGTATAAATGATAAAGGGAAATCGATAGATGTTCTATATTTGTAACGTATTGCTTTCCACAAAGATTCTTTATCTCTTAAATATTCGTTTGATGCTTAGCAAATCTACAACATCATTATTCTCTGTTCATTTTCATCCTTTTTTAAGTGATCGTTAAAAACATACGCGGTGAGAGTAGAATGGAATAATAGAATCGTTATCAGAATATTATGACTACCCTCCTACACGTTTGTGTAAGGCGTTATTTCTCGCGTAATTCTCAAAATGTATTGCTAATGATCTGCTCCTATTGGTCGTTTATATATAGCCTTTCTTTGTAAAAGCAATCCAAAATCAATATGTTTTTATAAACGTCCCTAAACACGTTCTACATATCTAATAATATTTTCATATTTATAATATACCCAACTGTACCGGAAAATGTTCTCTATGATATCACTAGTATGAAAAATAGATGTTCGATTCTTAGACCTACCCGATATGAACTTAAAATTTAAAGAGAATCGGTCAAGTCATTACGAAGGAATTTAACTTCAAACATCGCGACACGAGAATTTTATTAAACACATATATACGCAATTGAAATGCTACCTATGAGCCTGAGAGATGTCTGGGCTTACAAACATGTTATTCGCATAGCAAATGTTATGAAATCAATACATAGGGTTCGCAAATGCAACTAATTAACAGCCTCCGGGCTCGGATAATCCCCACATCATTGTTACATAGCTATAAGCTTTTGTATAAGCTGCTTTTGCATAGTTATTCATAGTTTTGCTTTGAAAATGTAAGCTTTGATTTCGAATTATAATGATGTTTTGACGGTATCGTAAGCATTATTGTATTAATTATAAGTACATGACGATTTCATACTTTTTAATAGTTTGCTAGGATTTGGAAATTAAAATTTTCTTTGCATTGTACAGTTTTATGAAAGAAAAGATTGAAGTAAACGGGTATTTTATGAATATTTTAATATTTTATTTGAATTACAAGGAATAAATATCTGTTTTGTTTTGTATAAAATTAGTAGTTGTAGTTTGTTCATTGGAATACTTTTTTAAATATACAATAAAAAACAACAATAAAACTGATATTGAAGTTACAAAAAAAAATTGAAAACTACAAAAACACAAGTAAAAAATTACAAAATTTTGCTGTAGCTGTTCATATAAAAAATTATTTTTTAATAATTTCGATAGGACAATAGCCCCCATTCACGCCGCAGAACCTGTACAACACAAAGTGACTTACCCATGTGTGTAAGCGAACAGGATTCTACCCAGGTGTCCGCAGCCATCCTTCAATACCCATGTAACGGTAGCGGCTAAAGGGGTGGCCGCTATGTCCCCCACCCCCACCCCTGTCATTACTTCCTTTGTCGCCAATATACCTGTATAAGAAATAATAGCTTTATTTTCTTTAATTAAATTCTTTTCTTCATTGTTGTGTCTGGACTCATTTTTGCTATATTGATTTTGTTACGGAGTAAAATGTGTGCGTAATATGTTGGAGTACATAAATGTAGAAATTTAATAGTGTTTAAATTACTTTTAACAAGCATTTTTAGTGTTACAACCCAATCAGTTACCAAACAATGTGTTAATGATGTGACTATGTTTATAATGCACTGTTTGCAATCACAAAATATGAGATAGATCTAATATACAATTGTAGTATCCAACTTATACTTACCCAAAATTTAACATCAATCGCGACATCAACTGCTCGCTCCAACTTTCTGGACCTTGTTTTAAAAAGTATGGTTATTTAAATCAATTACCTGTGATGGTGCTGCAAAATGCTTGAGCTGTGTCGAAAAACTGGTATTCAAGGTAGTCCTTGCTGATGCTGTTTGGGAACCCTTGCGGCAAGAATATTTCCTTCAGCCAAGCTACTAGCCTATTCGCTTTCTGCGTTTCACAGACAATAATCTTATTTTGCCCTAAAATAATATATAAAATAATTATAATAAATCTACTCCAGTCATTAAAAAAGAAACTTAAATGGACTTTGAATGTATGTAGCGCTGTTAAAATTTAAAAATCTGTAAAGTTCTTAAACAAATGATTGAACAAACCTGGTGGCTGAACGTAGAACCTCTGCCTGGTTCCATGTCTCTCCTGCAGCAGCAACTCTCCTTCCATTGGTGCTGGATCAAAGCTCTCCACTGAAACAAAAAAAAGTTAGAATATCCAATGATTATCAACCTTTCATTTAGTTATTTCCTAGGATACTTGCTTGTAACTGCTTGAAAAACCCAATGTTATTATTAAACCTTTAGAAAGAGGTTTCGTGCATCCCCGGAAGCCGGTCCGCACAAAACTGCCGTAAGTTTGCGAAATTGTTGTAATTTATTGATCTAAGAGTTGCCATATTTTGACGCTCGTTTTCCACGTGTATTGGGAAAAATTTACCCTCATAATATATTCTCGGATGTTAAGCTAATGAATAAATCACGTAATGCATGCCGTACCTACCCTAAGTTTAAAATATTTGAAATCAATTTTTACTTTTTTACTGCAAAGAAGTTACTTATAAACTATTCTTTAAAAAAATTTTAAGAAGTAAATCGTTGTATATAGTGTAAATTTATTAATAGTTCTGGGTTGACTTTAGAAACGTGCGGCACGAATTTCGGCGCGATTTTAATTTTTATCGATCGATATTGATGCCCCGAAACATACATTAGCGGCTTTTCGTGCGGAAACGTGTAATTACAGAGAAATCTTTTTTTTAATTTTTGAGATTATGTTCAAAATTGTTTGAGTTACATTGACAAAACTACAAGAATTGTGTTTGAAAGAGATAACAAATGTCTTAATGTACATATTAA
The DNA here is from genome assembly GCA_907164685.1 of Colias eurytheme. NCBI lineage: Eukaryota > Metazoa > Arthropoda > Insecta > Lepidoptera > Pieridae > Colias > Colias eurytheme. The sequence goes on along the minus strand of CAJQZN010036848.1, from coordinate 24,949 downwards.
AAACCATAGTTCATTCAAAAGCATGTTGCTGAGGGGACAACAATTCATACGGGTTATTGGCGAGCATATGATTGTTTGGGGCAATATGGGTATGTTCATAAAAAAGTTAATCACTCAGACCCAGACAACCCATTTGTTGCCTCTGACCCATTTGAGTCCCAGTGGCATGTTGTAAAAAGATTTTTTAAAACCACCCAGCAAACTTCAGTGATAATATTATAGAATATGTGGAGACGATGGGTAGAAAAAATAAAATGGATCCATTCATTGCCATTGTAAATTGTATCAAACATGTATACAAGATTTGAATAAATAATTATGTATTTAAAAAAAATGTTTTTATTGTATGTATATTGCACACAAATTGTTAATCACAGAAACGAATCTGTACACCCCGATTCCACGTGGTACTTGTCTGTCATACACTAGAGTGTATTAAAAAAGTCGGAGGCGCGGAGGAGCGTGGCGCCCGCGTGTGCTGAGGAGCAGGCAGAGTCAAGCGAGCCGGAGTGGCTGAGGCTGGTCGCCAAAGGCGACCAAAAAGCCGAAGCTACGAAGGCGAGTGAAGACTCCTGCCTGCAACGAGGTACACGGGGGCAAGCGCCACGTTCTGCAGCGCCGGAGCAGTCAAGAAAGCCCATAATCTTCGTTATATTTCTAACTACATCACTACATAGTATAAAACAAAGTCACTTTCTCTATCCCTATGTCCCTTTGTATGCTTAAATCTTTCAAACTACGCAACGGATTTTGATGCGGTTTTTTTTTAATAGATAGAGTGATTCAAGAGGAAGGTTTTAGTATATAATTTATTAGGTTTAAGTCAAAGCGGGCGAAGCCGCGGGCGGTAAGCTAGTATAAATATAATCTCAAAAAAAATTAAAAAAAAATAGAAGGGGGGGTTTCCTCACCCCGCCACTTTATAGGGGGTCTCCCCTTACCTCCCTCCTCCCTTTCCCTCCCCTCCCCCCCCTTAATTCGTGCCGCAAATTTCTAAAGAAATACCATAGTTCTTACTATTATAATATATTAATCACTTCTATTGAAAAAATACACAATATTAAGTAAATAAAAAGTTAAACTAAACAAAATCAACAAAAGTTTTAACTGGGTACCGGTGCAGAAATGTGAAGGACGACGGTAGACTGTAGAGTGTAGACGTGACCACGTGAGACATCAGACGTAAAATCAAATGTCAATTGTCATATTTTGACATTTATTTTCTACCATAGACAACCAATAATATAAAAATATATTAAAATATAATACATAAAACCTGTGACAAATGACAATAACAATTACATTAATTATTCAACAACAAACATGCAAAAATTATTAAAACTGTGTTAAAAAACTAAAAGAGCAGTAGGTAGATAAAAATCGCAGCTATGTGTTGTTTTGACATAATTTGATAGGTAGGTACCTACCTACTTCACCAATTTCGCAAATCGCATTTCGCATTTTAAAAGTACCTAGGGTAGTAGTAGGTACTTATATATAATATTTTGTTTGTTGTAAAATGGTTGTAAACTTCGATGTTAAAAGAAAATATTTTCGTGATCTGTAAATTTTATTAGAATGTCATCTGCAATTCTGGAATTTTTTATTTACATTAATAATTCGTAGAAAAAACTTAATGTGTGTAAGATGCAAATATAAAAGTGTGTTTTGTTAATAAAATGGCTCAGAAAAACGATGAAAGCTCTTATAATATCAACGGTATAAAGGTTGAAGGTGATTTGGGTGATTTACAAGTGACCGAAATGAGCGACAGTGAAGACAAAGATGAGATAACTTTTGATGAGCAGAGTACTTCAAAGACGCTGGATAAGATATCTACCTTGCCCGCATCCCTAGTGCAGAGTTCAACAGTGCCTGTATTTGGTAGTATTTCCATAGTGGAGTCAGAAAATGTACAGTTCGGTAATAATACATACTTTAATGGGCCAGTGACTATAAAACAGATTGTGCAGACTAAATCTGGTGTTGATAACAGTTCATATGACAGAACTGAAGAGGATGAATCGAAAGATGGTGTATACTCGCAAAGAACAAAAATAGATGATATTCGTAAGTTGTATTTTGATGTGTTTTATTGTTTATTTATCAGTTCAGTGAGTGAGTTGAACTGCAATAATTAATACATCTATTTAAAGACAAAAAGGTAGCCAGGTAGTGAACATTTTATCACTACACAGTGTCAAGTGTGGTAGGTTTATAATTAAGGCTACAACTTCAGTTAAAATTTAAATCATTTCTAAGTTGTGTTGATATTACACACCAATCAATTGTTAAAATAAGATATTGGTGTTTAATATGTTATTTTGGTTATTTTATGTTAAACTAGCAAACCGGGCGAACTCCGTTTCACCACCAGAGGCACCATTTCTTTGCTAAAACCTCACGGAGCCCGAGACTTTTCCAACGAATGCAAAACCGTGGAAATCGGTTTGTGCATTCTGGAGTTATTTCGCCAGGAAGGAAAACCCGGCTTATTTTTATATAGTAGATAATTACTCGTCGTAAGTCACTGTAATTGAATTTTGAATTGATCTTGATAGTACTATCAGATGCCTAGAAATTGATTGATAACCGTTTATCAAACCTTGTTGTAATGTTTTATTTTCAAGTTTATACTGTTCAGTTAAGTAAACAAATTCAGAATGTAGCTCATAATTGCTCCAAAATTCTATTATATTTGTTAATTTTATATTATAATGCAAACCAAACAAAATATAATGAATTAATAATTTGTAATATTATAAGGCACCCAAATGTAACTATGAATCTATTGCAAATTGATTTGTCATTCATAATTATTTGTATGAAAATTATTAATTGGCAAAGCATTATGTTTTTACAAAGTGTAGGTTATGCAAAGAATAACAACTACAAATTTGTTCTTTCAGCTTTGAAAAAGCATGATATACTTGTGTGGCATAAATTAACATTTTCCGCGGTGTGTGTGACTATCATTGGAGGGATCATTGCAATAGTACTCATTTTGCCCAGCAGAGGGGAAGAGCAAAAAGGAGCTACATCTGTTAGCTATGCTACGGAAAGTTGTAAGTTATTTTTCTATAAAAAAATATACGAGCATGTAGTTTGCGCATGTAGTTTTTAAGTTTATATTGAAAATACTTTTACTTTTGTATGACTCATACAGAAGTAGTATGCAATGACAATTTTGTGAACAGTGCATGTTTGGTCGTGAGACTAAGTTGTTAATCAATTACAAGTAGTGTTATTTTTAAAGAAGTAAAGGGAGTTATATTAAATTAAATGTCATATTATATTATTGGAACGAAGTTCCTATTCGCGCGTTGCGAAAGGGGGCTAGACAAAAAAAAAAGTAATGCAAAAAGTTGTAATGACACTTTTTGCTATACTTGGGCGGCTCTCTCTCTCTCATAGAGGAAGGAAATTCGTTCCATTCAGGTGTCCCTTGACACTTCTCAAGTTTTTATTTGTATACATAAATAAGGTCATCATTACTCCATACACTAGGCATATGACTATACATTGTGTAACATAAAGTTAATTCATTACTCCATAGTAGCAGGAAGGAATAAAATACAAAAAAAGTATAGGCAGAAAGTAAAAGCATAAATATTATTTGAAACAGAAATTAATCATGTATAAGTCTTTTTCGTTTATGTTATTTATAGTGTAATTTCATTGCTTTTTGTATAACTGTGTTTGTAAAACGTAAAAAATGCATTGTGTGTGTGTATGTGTTTTAAATACAAATCTGTGTCTATTTATCCGAATTTTTGGTTATCCGTATTGACCCTGATCCCAATTAATTCGGATAATTGGTGTTCTACTGTTCTTCAATCAGCCGATCAACTTGATAGTGAAACTTTTTTTCAGTTAACGCAACGGTGGTGGGATTCTGTAATGAGAACATTCAAGTTACCGTTATATCAGTCATAATATTGTTATTAACATCTCTATTGATTTCCTATTCATTACTAACAAGGGACATTGGTCTTGACAACATGAAGATAGTGAGAATGCATGATAGAGTGAATAAAAAGCAAGCTATCAAGATAATATGTTCTGGTACAGGTATGTTTTGGGATTTCGTTGCATATTTGTGTTTTGGGAAAAAACATTGTTTAGTGAGTAAAATGCTTTTATATGGTTCCAGTACTTTATTTATACTGAATGTTTGTGTTATGTTGAGGTTATTTTTTTATTTATTATCAAAATAATATAAAATGAACAGCAACTGATAAGAATTGATGAAGTTCCTACTTGAGACTTAAATTAAAAATTCTTAAATCACTATTAGATTTTCTTGAAAATATAACTACGATTATATTTTTAAAATTTTCTATAGATTACTGTTTCTGCATATTCCTATATAGTTACCTTTTTATAAAAGATGGTTAAACTCCTTTTTTTTTCATAATAATGTGATTTGAAGATATTTTTAATGAAAATAATAACTAGGCTTTAAGAGATATTTCGTTATTATTACAACAAAATGCAGAAATTAGCAGCTTTGAACTTTATTGTAGCATGTACATGCTGCATGCATGCATTAGTACATGATGCATTAGCATCATATACTAAGTACTTGAACATCTATTATAATGTATGTATATTGTATACGTTACAATTGTATATTGAGGAAAATATGAAGGATTTTCTTTGTGTTAATATCATTTATTGAATAGACATTCCCAATGAAAGATTTTGTATTTATTTATAAACTATTATGTGTGTATATAGCTTCATTGGGGAAACTTTAGTACATGAGAATATATTTATGTTTTTTTTTTGAAATTTATTTTTATATCACATAGGGATTGTTTTACAATAATTTATGTAAGACACTGCAATTTTATCAGTTGAAAGAAACAAACAAATGAATATGTATGTGTTACTCGTTTCCCGTTATTTCATTTTTTGTTATATAAATTCGTATTGTATTAACTAGTCGTTCGTAAAAATGATAACTAGTACCTATTTTGTACGCCCGCTGCCTTTATTATAATTTGTAGAATATTTTTTCAATCATTAATAGATGACTATCAAAAATAACATTATCTTTGTGTGAGTGGCTTAGCGAAATGCATATAAATTTGTATTTTATTGCGTTTGATTTTAAGCGAATATTTTTTAGAAATTACATTCATTTAGAAATTTAACTCACTTTAGCGTGTCCTCATTCACTGTTCGAAACGTGGGGGTAAAAAATTTAATGAATAAATCGCGTTTAAAATCCGTTAATACGTGTTTATGTTCTAAATGCATGTTAATTGTAAACAAACGAAGTTACCTGGCAACGCCCATTGCAACATATCTCGGAATTCCCGGCTATGCATTATTAAATAAAAAGTAGACGCCCTAAGTGCGGTTCATAGTAGTGTAGGTGTAAATAACATACACATATCGATTTTATAATGTAGGTTATTCTGGGCTTTGGGAAACTACAATGTTTCCTATTTGAGACACTTTGATGTTCTAGGTGTCGTCATTTATAGCATGTGTGCAGTGTGACTATTGTAGCGATTTCCTATAAGTACTTAGGTATACCTATTCATTTTGATACGATAATTTTGGTGTCGTCATTTAAAGCGAGTGAGGAAGACTATTGAAGCGATTTCCTATACTTTATTTCATTTAACGTTGGGAGTTGACAGACATGCATAAGGGATGAAAATAGGTCGTGTGAATCAGACGCTTTCATTTCAAATGATCAGATCATGATATGGGCACGTCGATGTGCATGAAATCACGGAAAAAGAGTTTTTGGGTATACTAGTAAATTGTGAACGTTATCATGATTAGTTTGTCTTTTAAAATATATACTTTTTTGCATTTGACTTGATGTCTTCGAAATTCTTTTAATGTTAATGTGATTTGATGCGTGATATAGTCTTCTGCGAAAGCCATTTTCATACTTATCATTGAAACTTGCAAGTAATGACTGGCAGTTGTTAATGCGAACACTTATCAAAAATGATTTAATAATCTACATTTGCAAATGCGAGATTTTAAAATGGCAATTATTGATCGAAGTTATTAGGTACCTACCTTTATTTATTACTTAAATTGCAATTTGGCTAAGTGCAAAGTTTTTCACTTAAGTAACTATTCAAGGTTGGAACTTAAAGTTTTTCAAGATTTCTAAGTTTTAAACACAATTCATACATTCTCAATTTATGTGTAATTTAAAAGTTTGGGAAACTTCCAATAAATATAACATTACCATCCATACAGCAGCGAATGAATATTAAATGTGTACATTACTGTAAAATTATAGGTGTAAGGTCATGCTAATGAAAGGCTGCAATGCATGCGATGCGAATGATATAATCAGTTCAGGTATACCATGGCCATTAATTTGGTTAAATGGGTATTATCTGGTTCGAATCATTAGTTAAAGAGGGTTTTCTACAATACTTTGTCAACTTTAGTTTATTTTTTCTCATTAAAATTGCAGACCGATTTGAGCAATCTCTTATACTATATTTTCTATTCTATTATAGGCTATTATTGGTATATAAATTCCCGCTACAAAAACTTATAAAACAACTAGTGAGCGTTGCGATTTTGTAAAATTTTGTTCAAGAAAACATTATGTATTTTGCAAATTTTTGTACTCAATATAATAATAATCTTACCTCAATTTTCAGCGGATCCATTGCTCATATCTCCTGACTACCTCAGGATAGTGTCACGGTCGGATTGGTTGGCCCAACCCGTGGAAGCGGTTTTGGATAAAATACGCCAACCCGTTCCTTGGGTGATTATTACCCATACTGCCACGGAATCGTGTGAAACACAGGTATAAGACAAAGTAAGCATGGTGATATTTGTGAGACATTTGAGTAAGAACTGTGGTAAAAATGGACAAAACTATGAACAATACAAAATGAGCACGTGTCAGAAGTGTAACTTCTTTACTTTCTCCACTTCTTTCGTTGCCTTGCTCCATGCGGTATTGCCATGACGAAACCTTGAAATCTTACTCTCAACGCGCTTAAAGAAGTTTTATTTCAAAAACTACCAACCACTATTGAATCTCCTTGGGGTTGATTTCGTAAAAAGTACCCCATGTTTCACTTTCGGTCACCAATTATTATTAAGAAATACAAATTTCATGCAAATCAGTCCTGTCGTCTAGCTGTGAAAGCGGAACAGACTAATAGATAGACATACTTTATAATGTACAAGCTTTCCGTCCGCGGCTTCGTCCGCGTTTTCAAAGAAAAACCCGCATAGTTCCCGTTCCCGTGAGATTTCCGGGATAAAACCTATCCTATGTGTTAATCCAAATTACCCTTTATATATGTGCTAAATTTCATTGTAATCGGTTCAGTAGTATTTGCGTGAAAGATTAATAAACACACACATACACATCCTCACAAACTTTCGCATTTATAATATTAGTAGGATTAGTAGGATCATACTGGTTCTAGTGTGGATCTTTAAATAAGGTTAAGGTTCGCAGGTTAATTTAGACACACTTTGAAATAATTAAAGTAAGTAACTTGTGAAAACTTTGTCAAAAAGGGTTCGAGATCCCCGTCAAGGGGGGACGCCCTTGCGCATGTCGCTACCAGGGTGAACCTTCAGTTCACCCACGAGTCCGCGTTAAAATGTAGAAGCCCTTCTGACTTACATTGAAAGACACCACACAAAAAAAAATGTCAAAAAGTGATTACATATTCATATAAAATTAAATAATTGTGGATGGAAAAATATTGAAATTGTAGCATATAACAATTTCCCTTAAACATAATTATGTCCTATCTTTAACACAAATTAGTATTATTTTTCTGACTCTTGCACATTCTGTAATTATTGTATGTAAACATTTCTAAGTATTGTATCTAGGTATTTGTTTGTATAAAGTGCCATTAAGGTATAGTTTCTATTAATATGCAGTTACACATCAGTGATAAGTGGAATAGGTCAGTATCGTGAATGCCATTGGATCATCGACTTTGTTACACAGGCATACGTGCTTTTTATATTTTACTAATTTTTGTAATCGTTTCTGGGTAACACTTAATAGTTTATTAGTTTAACGCCTCTACGATATTAGAATATACCGCGTTTTTCGGATAAATTGCTGTGTCTCTTCGTTGTTGGTTGGAATTTCCCATACTAAACTTTATTCCGGTTTCGACCATAGATCTACAAAAATTAGTGCTAATTTCATAATAAAATTGACTATAGCTTAAGCTTTTAATTTCTAAAAATTATGAACAGGTGAATAAGGGTGTTCAAAATCCAATAATTAATAAAACAAACAGAAACATTCAATGTATTGCGTTATCTGTCGAATGCGTAATTTACGAACTTTTGTACTTAACTAATCACTATCTAGTATAAAACAAAGTCGCTTTCTCTGTCCCTTTGTATGCTTAAATCTTTAAAACTACGCAACGGATTTTGATGCGGTTTTTTTAATAGATAGAGTGATTCAAGGGAAAGGTTTTAGTATACTTGTTTTTGAAGGTTTTAGACAAAGCGGGCGGTAAGCTAGTATAATAATAAAAAGTATTTTAACATTTTCGGGAAAACTAACGTAAACATTTAGAAAGTGTTGTGTTATCTGTCGGGTGCATAATTTGCGATTTATACATATGTATAAATTATGAAATATAATTAAATAATAAATAATAATTCGGGGATTTCTCCAAGGGGCTTATAAATATACTTTGATAGCGATACTTACCACAATGAGTCACTTAAAAACATTGCCCTTGATAAGGCTCTGTGCAGAATATAAGGGGAATTACATGGAACTAATGAAACAATCAGTTTATACATATATTTATTTCAGTATAAAATTTGCGGTAATGTTATAATTAATAATTAATTTTAATTCATCATGTGACATGCTATAAACTAAATAACGTTACGTACGGTCAGTTCTTGTTATTTCCTTCGCAGTGAAATAATTTATTCCTTATACTGATATACGAATATCAGTATAAACATCCTTTCTACAAGAGCAAAACAAAACAGGTTTTTACTTATATCATACGAGGCACAAACAAGGCGATTGATATGGAAAGTTTCTGCCCGCGGAAGGTTATGAGGTCACTCGTCAGTTCAATTTCATTGTAATATTAATTCATGTGGATTAAAAAAAAAATCTTTACGATATTTACTCTTTAGTTGTCTATTTCGAGTTGATATAAAATAGCTCTATGTCATTCTATTAAAAACGTAAAATTATTTTTTTCCAAAGCCGAGGCCGACTTTTACCTTTCTCAGTCTTTTCACTTTTTAAGGAATCAATCCAAATACAAAATTCATTTTTAGGTACATATTGAGAAGTTACTCGCAAATTATCCGGTTAAACTTATGCATAATGTATATGACATAATCTATATGAAAATTATAAAGAAATCTACCTCCATACAATCTATAAAAGCATGCCTAAATTACAATAAATATGTTTTACATTACAGAGTCAATGCGTTCTGCGCGTGCGCGTAATACAAACCTTTCACATAGAATCGCGAGGTTGGGACGACATTGGATACAACTTCCTAGTCGGAGGAGATGGTTCCGTGTACTATGGCCGAGGTTGGGACTACATTGGTGCCCATACACAGGGCTACAACAAATACTCCATCGGCATAGCTTTCATAGGCACATTCAATAACTACCAACCCGCGAAACAACAGATCGAAGCGTGCCAAAAACTTATAGCTAGGGGTGTCCAAATGGGAAAACTCGCCAAAGACTACAAACTACTCGCCCATAGACAATTGATGCCGACGCTCAGCCCTGGTGATAAACTTTACGATATTATTAAGACGTGGCCGCATTTTGTCAGTAATTTCACAAATGTGCTGCCGGATTATTGATTAGGGACTTTTTTGTTATGCAATGTCAATGCTAACTGTACAATGATGAGCAAACTCGAATATATGCTTGTGTGGCATGTAAGATATTGTTTTCTGTGATGGTGCTTTGTTGTAGATGTTTACGATTATTAAGACTTGAAATGATTGTTATTTCTTTGCATAAAATGATGAATATCTAAATAGATTCGTTTTTGTATACTATAGTCTAGATACTTCTTTAGAAGTAATAAAAATAATTATAAGTAAATATATTATGCTTTTATAGCATAGCGATGTATAATTGAACATGAAATAATTAATGTATTTAAAACAAAAATGTGCCACATTATTATTATAGAAATCCCGCTGCTATGGCTTCTGTTAAGATTTTTATTGTTTTAATTAAAAACGTTTGTAACTAATTGCGTTTTTTAGCTATGTTTTAATATAACAAGCAAAGTATTCATAACGTATTTTAATCAGTGTTTTGCTCTCTTTCATACCATTTGTCTATGATTATAACGATATAAGGACAAAAAAAGAAATTTTCTAAAAGAATATTTTCCCCTGGGACTAAAACAAGCCTGTGATATTCGTGAGAAGTATTTTATACAAATTAGATAGTATTGTGATTAAAATGTTCAAATTATGTCAAGAATATGTGAATTTTACGTACTTATGTATAAAAAATGTATTATAAATAGATTAAGTGTTTACATTAAAAAAATACACATATATGTATATACTCCTTTGTAACGCTGGTCGTTTCTATTCTGCCCCCCTAGTCAAGTGGCTTTCTGTTAGCGTAGCGTTCAATAGAATAGACTACGAATGTATGAGATTGACGTAGGCTGTAGATAAACGTATCTAGCTAGGGGGGCTGTTCGTTATTATTGATACATGTAGAAGTTTATATTTAACTAACGGTCCGCCCCGGCTTCGCCCGTGGTACATATTTACGTTTTCTCTACGTAAAAACCATCCTCGTACTTCAAGGAATATAATAAAAAAAGAATTATCGAAATCGGTTCAGCCGTTCTCGAGTTATGCGCTTCATTTTTATATATAAGATTATTGTTTTAAGCGGATTACTCACGTACCTGCAGCAGGGGCAATATTGGAATTGGACCCTTAATTGGCTACTTAATTGTGATGTGTATAGGCAAGCAGGGGCAATTAAGAGAACAGCTGAAATTGCTCCGCCGTGCAACTGAGTCGGCTATAGACGCTAGTTTGTCCGAATATAGTTAAATTCGTCTTTGAAGATTTGAAGTGCCTTAATTTCATGGAACATATAATTGTTAACGGCTGTTTTTGATTTTTCTGTGATTCTTATAACTTTTCATTGAAAATTGTGTTAGAAATTACTGCCATTGTTTTATGTAAGCACATAATAATATGTTTGAGATTAATTATGTATGTAGCAACTTTTTGTTTGTGTATATGAAGTACATTTCAAAGAATATGTTATATTAATTATTATTATTTTTTCATAATGTTCCATACTATGTTCATACATACTTATATTATAAATGCGAAAGTAACTCTGTCTGTTTGTCTGTTACTCAATCACGCCTTAACTACTGAACCAATTTGCATGAAATTTGGTATAAAGATAATTTGATACCCAAGAAAGGACATAGGCTACTTTTTACCCCGGGACATAGGATAGGTTTTATCCCGGAAATTCAACGGGAACGAGAACTATGCGGGATTTTCTTTGACTGCGCGGGTGAAGCCGCGGGCGGAAAGCTAGTAAACAATAACAGAGACATCAGAATTGAAAAATGTTCAACTACAACAATATAGCTGATTAGGTGATGGTAGTTTTAAATTGTTCCTGGAACAAAAAGAACTGTTGAATCGTATGAATACTTATAATATATAATTTACTTAAACGTAACTGAAAATCTATGAAAGTTATTTTTAACATGTAAAAAAAATTAATGGTTTATTATTCATCACCATTGAGATATTATTACTACGTATGGAGACGACACCGCCTACATCACTTATGTTCCACTCAACATAGGTCATATGGCTTATCTGCACTCAGTCGTTTGCTCGCTCATTGGCGCGAATGTCACGCTCATTTTTTGTTTGTTTTAAAGTGAAACTCATCAAATATGCCTTCGTGTGTGTTACGATATTGCACAAATAATACAAATAATACGGAAAAGTGCAAAGGAATAACTTTTCATCGGTAGTTAATTAACTAGATAATAATTTTTAAAACTTGGTTCGAGCAAAATTTTTGGCGCGATTTCAATAGTGGAAAATAATAATTTTACACATTTAGTAAATATTGTACTGGGGATATTATTTGAAAAAAAAAAGGTTCAATCATGAAAATATGAAAATAAATTACCTACGTATCAATTTTTTTTGTTACGTTGATTGGTTTTAATTGAACAGTTTTTAATTGATAAGTTTATTAGTAATTTATTTATTAGATTAATTATATTATATTTTCTTTTGTTACGTTGATTGTTCATAATTGATAAGAAATAGGCAGAATTTTTACAAAGTTTCGCCTCTATGGCGGTGAGTCGATGACATCGCTTAATGTATGACTCACTAGCCGCCCCGCGCCGCCGATCTTGGCGCACAGATTTTGTTCATCGTGTCTCCTCTATACGTAGTAATAATAGCTCAGAATATTATAATTTATTAAGGGCCGATTTTTCAAAGCTTTGATAAAACTTATTTGTCGAATAATGTATAAAACTAACATTTTAAAAACGTATTCTAATTGCCCGTATTTGACAGTTTACGTGACATTTTAATATTATCGTGTAATACTTTATTGGACGGATAAGTTTTATCCAAGCATTGAAAAATCGGCCCTAAATCGAATATTAGATAATTAGTAATTACGTATATTACCATATAATTATACAATATGTGGTGATTTGTTTACATACAGTAATACTTTTAAGAGACTGACTGACTGTCTTTTAAGGATCACAATAATTTATAATTCGACAGATTATTTTGTGGGAATCTGTTTACTGAGGCCCATTAAAAAGACCATAAAAATTATAATTCGTTTCTTATAATTATACTTCATAAAAAAAATAGAGAGTAAAATAATAGAGATATGTATTATGTGACACTAAAATTTATCGAAATTAATTAGTTTTATAAGCAAAACATTTTTTTTGGCGCATTCGTAATCATACTATGTATGCAAATGCAAATGCAAATGCAATCCATAATCCGGCAAAATTTGTATATTTTATAATTTGACAGTATTTAAAGGAGTTTTGATTATTTTTATTAGGTTAAAATGTGACAGAAATGCAAAAAAATATAATAATAATAATAGGAATATTAAACAAATTTTAAATATTAGTTAAAATATATATTATGATATAGATATTTAATTTACACAATATTAGGTGCTAGTTGTATACGTAGTATATTATTATTAGTCTGTGGTGCTACTTTTTTTGTACAGTGTACATATTCACTTTAAATGAATATAGGACCATATTATAACATTTAAGATGTTATGCGTTATACAAGATTGTTTATATGATATCTACTTTTAATTAATAACTGCTTTCTCAAAGGTTGACCTTTTACCCTTTATGTTGTAGTATGACTTAGTGAAGGTGAATTGAATAATGTTGCAGTGATAAAAAAGTACTTTTATACGTACAAGTTTCGTTGAGGTTTATATTTTTTGATATCTCTGTCCTCTTCAGTTTCGCTTGGAGTGATAGAGACAAAAAAACACGATTAGGCGTAATTGCTAATGCACCGAGTATTCAATGATAGACGATTGACTGGCGCCATGTGCAATCAAATAGTTGTTTTTGTACCTGACATTGCGGTAAGTTGATTGATTTTAGAATTTAAAGAAAATTAATTATTTAGATAGGTGTTAAGGCCGATTTACGCTATACAGTGTGGCGACCGGGCCGTGCCCCGTCCGTAGCTCGTACAAACATTATTGTATACTCTCTGTATGAAAATGCCTAAACATTGTTCAGCGTTGAAATTTGTATAGATAACTAGCGGTCCGCCCCGGCTTCGCCCGTGGTACATATTTATGTTTTCTCTACATAAGAACCATCCTGGTACTTCAAGGAATATAATAAAAAAAGAATTATCGAAATCGGTCCACCCGTTCTCGAGTAATGCGCTTACCAACACATTTTGCGATTCATTTTTACACGCTTTATATTAGCTTCACCTGTATGTTTGTTTTTTTGTAACCGACTTCTTTGGGCGCGATTTTGACCCACTTTAAACGGCCAGATTTCGTTCAAACTTTGTAGATTTATTGAGGACCGTAGACAATACACTAATTTGATAAAATTATTCCATTTTTTTAGTTCGGTTTCTATAAAAAGCGTGTTTTTTAGTTTTTTTTAACTATTATTATTTTATTATATTACAGATTATTATTTATAGCGTAAATCATGCTTTATTTTCGTGGAGATTTTATCACGTGGGATCGCTTCGCATGCGGAAATTTGTTGGTCCTGGATACCAACAATCTTGCCTCGCGTCCTGCGTGCGTTCTCTACGCATTACAATTATTAATACTTGCATGAAAAGGGCTCTTGCGGATACTATGCGTGCGGGGCAATCCCGCGTGTAAAAAAAAGCTAAAATACAAATAAAGTTATAAAATTATTGTTATGTCGCACAACCTTGATAAATGTACAAAGTTGAATTAAATATGTATCCTTTTAAAGTGGGTAAAAAATTAAAATAGATTCTATAGAAGTCGGTTATGTGGTTATATACTTGCCTACATACTGACGACGCTAATATAAGCGTGTAAAATACCTACCCAATGTGTAGGTTTTCCCTAGAGGAAAGTTCGGTTTCTCCACTTCTATTATTTTGACAAGAAGTAGGCATATATGTATAAAGAATTTAAAGGATTTTATTGTTTTGGATAAGTTTTAGATAGATGAAGTCTGAGTTGATTGTAGTAAAATATTCGCGATTAGGTTTTAGTTTTACAATATGTATATAATCTATACTAATACTAGCTGCTCCCCGTGGTTTCACCCCCGTGGCTTCGCTCCTGTTGGTCGTAGCGTGATGATATATAGCCTATAACCTTCCTCGATAAATGAGCTTTCTAACACCGAAAGAATTTTTTAAATCGGACCAGTAGTTCCCGAGATTAGCGCGTTCAAACAAACAAACAAACAAACAAACAAACAAACTCTTCAGCTTTATAATATTAGTATAGATTATAAAGCTGAAGATAGTTTGTTTGTTTGTTTGTTTGTTTGAACGCACTAATCTCGGGAACTACTGGTCGGGAAAAATTCTTTCGGTGTTAGATAGCCCATTTATCGAGGAAGGTTATAGGCTAAATTTCATCACGCTAACGGCAACAGGAGTGGAGCCACGGGGGTGAAACCGCGCGGAGCAGCTAGTCACATAATATTGGTTTTAAATATAGATATTATTTTGGTATGAATAATTAAAACAATGCTGTTAAAATTTAAAACATTCTAAGAAATTCAAATATATTTATTTTTTGTAACTAAAAATTTAAATTGTTGCCAAAGTATTACAAGTTCGAATTTATTTTATCCAAATCATATTTTTTTTATAAATTCAATTTTTCCGAATTACTACGAATATGAAGATAATATAGTTACTTATTGTTGCGTAATATTTTAGGTATATTAATTAATCTGTAAGTAAAAATCATAGAAATAAGTAGATATAATTAGATGTAATATTTCGTTTATGTGCCTATAATTAAGTGTTTGTAAAGTTACATGAAATGTAAAATAAATAGTGCCACATTATTAGAGAACATTTTTTTATTGAATCCATCTATGCTGAATTAAAATAACCGCTTTTTACTTTTAGCGGTTGTTGCACGCCTCATAAGCGAAGCGTTGAGGTGGGTACTACTGTCACTTCGCGCAAAACATCTGATTTTTCAAACTTAAAATGTCTTTATGTATCATACATTGCACTTGTAAGATAATACATACACACACATATTAAGAAAAAACACTATTTTTAACGTTCATGATATTTTTGATGTCATTTTTGTTATTTAAACTAGTTAAAAAACAGTTTAAAAAAGTTCTGTCTTGGACGTCCGTGTGTCTGTATGTGCGGATCCTTTTTCTTGTTAACACGATAGCGACCGAAATACTTTACTAATCGAGTCTTTTTTTTTCTCTTGCGCTTGAGTATGCTCAGGAATAGAACCCTTTCATTTTTCAGGGTCTGATTCGATGTGGTTTAATTGTTATTAAATAAACAAAAATAATAATTAATAAATATTTATTAAAAAAAAAATTATGAGGCGTGCACTTTTGGATTTTCCAAATTATTTTAATACTATATCAAAATAACCGGTTTTTACTAAATACATATAGTTAGATGTATACACGGTACACAACATATACCAAAGTAGTAATTTTAACATGTTTTTCTGTCTGTATGTTTGTTCCGGCTAATCATTGGAACGGCCGTATTGATTTCAACGGGACTTACGCCGACGGATAGTTTTATCACAGTATTACAATAATATGTATTTCCTACAGTAATGAAACGCCTTTGATATCGCGCGATGCCGCCGTCAGCGTAGGTATTACGCTGTCACACGAAAATATGCTAGGGTTGCAACTAATCATCACTACATAGTATAAAACAAAGTCGCTTTCCCTGTCCCTATGTCCTTATGTCCCTATGTCCCTTTGTACGCTTAAATCTTTGAAACTACGCAACGGATTTTGATGCGGTTTTTTTTAATAGATAGAGTGATTCAAGAGGAAGATTTATATGTAGAGAAGTACTGTTATTTTTGAGGTTTCTAATGTAATGTCGTAAAAAATTACATTTTTTCCGCTTACATTGCAAACGCAGGCTGAACCCTACGAGTTTTATCAAAATAATGTACTAAGTATTATACACATTGAAAAGGTCTACAGAAAAGTCCGCGATGGTATATGTCTATCTCTTATGGATAACCCACAATAACTTTTTTTTGTCATTTACTTTTTACGACAAATAATGGCTAATTTTTCGATGCGATTTTAACCAATACAGCATTAATCCTTAACCAATTAAATACCATGAATACATTGTTCATTTAATATAGATCTATATGGTCCTTTACACCGTATGAAGTGAATATTTTCGAAGATATTACAGATTTATAAATTGCGGGACGTAGCGTTTGGGGCGGCACCGGCCGGCCGCCCGGCTATCTATTCTATACCCGTGCGAAGCCGGAGCGGGCCGCTATGATTTTATATACAACGTTCACAGTTTTTCTGTAGTGTATTTAGTATCAGCATTGCACCCGTGCGAAGCCGGGGCGGGTCGCTAGTGGGAAATAAAACAATTGTGATAACAATATTAATATTATCATGAAATCATTTACTCATATGTACATTCAAAATAATTGCGATTATTAAATCTTATGTGATTATTTGTTCATTCATAAATATATAGTTATAAAATATTTACGTGACACTTTATTTTTGGATGTTCTTAATTGTCTATTACAACATTTAACTAAGTAATGCATTCGCATTGGGATGTATACAATCTGATAAGACAAGAATGAGAACAACATATACACATATTTGATTAAAATTCTATAGATACAAATACAATCTATCTAAAATATCTTAATAACTTCTGGGATTACGCTGTAGATTCACATCCATACACATACTCTAAGGTACCAATAATCCTACTTAAACATTGATTTTTTAATTTGTATTAACTTAGTATTGTAGGTATTCAGGATGCTTTAAAAAATAGAAATAAGGTACAAAGGAAAACAGAATTTAGGTAGGTATATGGATATAAATATATTTCATTCATAGTTTTACATCAATAAAATCAAGAAAGATTTATAGTATATTTTTTATGAATTATAATATTATTAGCTAATGCTAAGACACATACAAAAATTCGAAAAGCTATATTTATGTACTTATAGATATGTAATATTATTATGTAATACAGATTGTGAATATATTATATAGGTACCTACCTATATACTATTCACAACCTGTTGTTATTTACTGGAACAACCATAGGAATCTACAAATAGGTAGTTAATCTACCTACCTATTTGTAGATAATATGATATGTTTCCGCGGGCTGAGTATTGACGCGACGATCTTAGGTGTACATATATGGATATAAATATTTCATTCATAGTTTTACATCAATAAAATCAAGAAAGATTTATAGTATATTTGCCTGGAAGATATCGCTTTTTAGCGATAAGGCCGCCTATTTGTACCGCTCCAGTGTATATTATTATTGTTTGATTTTGTTATGTTTTGTGTGTGCAAATAAAGTGTTTTTTATTTATTTATTTATTTATATTTTTTATGAATTATAATATTATTAGCATTACTAGTTACTACCTATTTGTAGATTCCTATGGTAGTTCCAGTAAATAACGTAAACAGGTTGTGAATAGTATATATGTATATTGTGTCTATATAATATACTAGAGGTCCGCCCCGGCTTCGCCCGTGGTACATATTTCGCAATAAAAGGTAGCCGGTAAATGCACCTTGAAATAACTTACGTTCGTAGTACCCAGGGGTACTGGAGTACCCTGATAGGTTCGTACGACGTCTTCCTATATCTCGATAACGGAGTGTCTGACGACATCGAACTATGGGACATTATTTACTCATCTGGCACCCCTCTAGCCATACGGCCAGAGGTCGGGGGGGGGGGGGGGGTATGGGGGTAAATAAAAAAATCACGAAAATTTTTCTAAGTAAAAAACGTAAAAGTGTGAAGTTTAGAGGTAACTTCGTGAATTTTTTCTATCGAGTCAATTTCAATATTTTAAGTTTTTGATCTGACAATATCATCGAAAATATCATCAAGTTTTACATACCTATATTTTATTTTTTATATTTGGTCTTGAATATTACACGTATCAACTAAAAGTTGTTGGTGATTTGACTTTATACCCACTCTTAAATCAATGACTTCTTTCGCGTAAACTTTACAAAAGCGATATTTAACTATATTTAAGTTCGTCTTCATCCAAGGAAAAGGGACCATACCTAGGTTTATATGTTTTTTTTTTCCTTGGGGGCCGTTCTTCATCAGTTGATCAAAAATATTGAAATATTTAGATAATCCATAACTAAAACGCCACACTTTTATAGGTTACACAATGGTTAAACAAGGTCTCGCGACTGAATAAGGGTTGCACAAGCTGGCATATGAATTAGGTACACAGCCTGTATAACAACTGTAGGTATAGCAGGGAAGTGTCAAAAAGCGTTTATTAGTAACGTTTTTGTTATAACCTTGTTATACTCAGTGTATAAATGTTTATTAGTAAGGCAGTTCATGACTAAGCATTATTAATTGTTATGGTGAGCGTGAAGGGTAGGTATGCATGGTGCTTAAAGCCCGATTATAAATTCATTCCGTTCCCCACGCTTATTGAATTATTAATAAGTTAAGGTGGCGTAATTATCAAAGCGATAGTTCGATTTAAAATTAAATTCTGTTTTCCTTTGTACCTTATTGCTATTTTTTAAAGCATCCTGAATACCTACAATACTAAGTCAATACAAATTAAAAATCAATGTTTAGGTAGAATTATTGGTACCTACCTTATTTCATTCACTTACTGAACCATCAACATTTATTATATCAAAATTATATGGAAGAATACCTGGTATATTTTTTATGCATCGTTTAAAATAATATAGAACATAGCAACTAGCAAGTCCGTGCCTAGCTATCAATTCGATCTACAGGTTATAATTACCGTTCGTACTTCAATGATATATCACACCTATTTTTCATTGTGAGTGGACATATTGACGGTTGACTTCTATTTGCGCTCAAATATGGCTCAAAAGACCCACATCAAGGTAAAACCTTCGGAAAAAAAGGTAAATAAATGGGAACATGCGAACAGTAGATTTGTGGATTTTTGCAATCGCACAGATTTGCACGGATTCAAATATATTGTTATGGAAGATTTGAGCAGGATGGAAAGGTGCGTATAAATTATTAAATATTCATTTGAATGCAAAATAATAGCAAATATAAAATATCCATTACATCAGCCCACTTATTCTTATAATACGACATTGGTACTCGTACCTAATACTTGCATTGTTGCTGTAACTTCTAAATTCTATATTATCATCTTTCTGTATCTTGAAATCTAAAAAATATTCGACTCATGGCGACTCACTATAATAGTTAACGACCATTAGTTTTTATTTCATATTGACCTTTCATTTTGATATAACATGAGCGTTTTTAATGGCTACAAAAATTATTCATATTTTCATGCACGCTCATATTTTAAATTCGGCTATGGCTTGGTTATTAGATATCTTCATTAAGGTGCAGAACTCAATTTCGCAGTATAATATACTGGTTTACTTGTAAAGGAATTAATAAGTGATCTATATGATTAAAAACAAGACTGGAACACTTAACTATATTTTTAGTGACGCTACTCAACAATAGATGGCGCTAGGTATTGAGATTTGTATGTGTGTTTGTATGAATAGAGCATTGTGGTAAAATGCACTTATATATTAAAAAAATATATTTTGAACATGATTTCCAAGCAAAGCAATTATGAATTGTTTTTCAGTGTCAAGAAAAAGTTATATTTTATAATATTTTTCAGGATTTGTTGGGCATTAGCAGTTTGTATCAGTATTGGATTTGCTATTTATTTTGTCGTAACAGCTTATAAGTGGTATGATCGAAACCCTATAGTTACGGTAAGTAGTTCTTTGGCATATTATGTAGGTACCTAGTTAGATATAAGTTACATATTATATAAATTTATTGACATTATTTTAAAAGAGCAACTATGGAGTTTCTTGCCGATTCTTCTCCATAGATACTGCTTTCCGAATCGGTGGTAAATGTTAAAAATACTATGTAATGACGATTCGAAAGTGCTACTAAATAGTAGTCTAGTTGAATAAATGAATGTTTGAGTTTGAGTTTGAGTTTGAGTTTTTATATCAAAATCTAACAATATCAAACCAAAACAAGTTTGTTTCTGTGGTAATGAGCACACTAGAGATTTCACTAACCACAACGGATATCTATTACCAAATCACGGAAGATGTCCAATAGTCTTGTTTATGAAATCTTTTAAAACAAATCTGAAGTTTAAGTTAGAACCAATTACTTAATACCTATCTAATGTCGAATGCTAAAAAACCCATAGTTTTATAAATTACGAACAATTTTCTTACAACTTGCTTTGAAGTGCAACATTAAGCTACTCCTAGTACCTACTTCAACAATTCACGTATAAATTATGACCTTTTACATTTCATATATAAATGCTCATTCGGCACCGCAAACGCAAACGCTAATCCACTCGAAACATTGCGAGCCTCCATATATTTTAGAAGTACCATTATATTACAAGCGCATACAACAATAATCTTTTGGAAAGTGCTCTTCCAACAGACGCAGTATTTACGTTAATATTGCACTTATATAGGCTTTGAAACTCTAATTGCTAACCAAAATATTTGTTGGCCTCACATGGGCTTACGTCAAACGTTTCCACGAATGATTGAAGTTCAAAGGTTATTTATCGAAATATGCATTGAATCACGAATGTTCTATCCGTCGCCCACTGACGAATGGTCTGTAGTAATTGACTTCGGAAATAGAGGTCTCTATGTCTTGTTATAGGTTTATACCTATACCAATTACTTGTAGGATTATCGACAGAAATATCTGAATAAAGGTTCGAATGTACCCAACATTTTATGATAAAAAATTACGTTTTTTCTTCTATGTACAAAATACAAATAAAAAGACCTACCTACTATTTAATGAATGCCTTTTTAACTCTTGTCAATTAACTGGCACCTACGCATTTCTCGAAACTAATAAATCCTTTGAAAATTCTTTTATAATCTAAATCCTTTCTGAAAAAAAGTTCACGTGTCCCTTTGAGGGGTATAGCGCAATGCATTATGCATTTGTTCCTACGATTAATTTTCTCCTTTCAGAACGACATTCTAACTAGAATATTACTATTTACGCAAACGCTAAACAACATATTTAATTACTTTCTAGTATCGTAATCATTTCATCTATAGTTATCAATATTATAGGTTATAGAAAGCACGCAGGGTCCAATTTGGGACGTCCCATTCCCGGCTGTGACTATATGCAGTTTGAATTTTATATCTCTATCTGCAGCAAAGACATGGTCTGATAATTTGTAAGTATATTAGTAGTATATTTATAGAAAAGCTCATAATTAAGCTCAGACTAAGTTAAGAGGCTTTTATTCTCATTCTCTTTTTTATACGTCGCGTCGTAGTAACTTTGGTTTATTACACTATTTTGTATTTCAAAAACTAGATTTGGTCAATTGTCGTCCTAAAAGAAAAAGACGCCACTTCCCATACTAAATCTTTTATTGTCATTTTACTATCTCTTACTTTCAAACAACCATTAAAATTAATATTTTGAAAGTAAGCTACTTAGACAATAACGCAAATAATAGGTACACATCCACCATGGTTTCAGTTCGCATAAAAAAATAAACAACATTGCATTATGTACGTTTATCTGGATGTATTGTATTTTAAAGTGAAACTTTTATTACATCGTCTCAAACTTTTTGGTCTGTGTAGCGCATGTCGCGTGTATCGCGGCTGCCGAGTAGGTACCTATACCTACTCGGCAGCCGACCGTCAAAACCGTACAAAGCAGTGTTCGCAACCGTTCGAACAGTTTCACTTCCGTGGTTTCATAAAACCACACAACATTTTTTATAACCTTGAAATGCTTTAGAATAAATTCGAACACGTGGCGGGAATTAAACCCTCGTGTTCCGCCTTACCGGGGTGATTCATCATTCGCCTCGTGTTCGAACTTTTTATATTCTTCAAAAATTTTCTGTATTGTTTTTTAGAACGTTTCCAAGCAACACATCAAGGAAATTCGTATTTGAGACGCTCAAACTGGCTCCCCTACTGTTTATGCCTTCAACAGCTACTGAAGAACAAGTGGAGGAACTACAAGTGCTGCAAGAAATTTTGGACTTCAACAGTATATCTGTGAAAACGTTTTTTACCGAAGTACGTATCTTCTTTATCATCAGCTTTATCGTGAAATAGGAAATTAATAAAAAAAAGTGTGTGCGTGTAACCTTTACGCGCGATTGAAGTAAAACTTCTTTGGCGTTGACGACATATATCACTGAAATGATTAAATATTAACTTAAATAAACAAATATTATATTATAATTTAATTATATTTATTATTCATGTGCTTTACAAAGATTATTTAAATGTTATATTAATATTATTCATTCGAAACAGGTAATTGAATGTCATAATAATTTATAATGTGAAACATAAATTTTACTCTCTAAATTTGCTACTTTTCTTGAAAATACAGCATCTATCGTTGTACCGAAACGCGTTGTTGAATGAAGTCGAGAAGTATTCATAGATAAATCAAATTTTTCTTCTAAAAAATCAATTAACGGCTGAGATTCCTGAGAGCGAAAATTAACATTAAAATCTCCAGTTAGAATCATCGGTAATTCATGATAATTACTATTTAAAAGTCGAGAACCTTCAATTGTGAAGTGAAGTAATTGCTGATGAATAAATTTTATGATATTTGTCAGGCTAGTATTTGTAGAAATGTAAATAACAACGATAATCACAGGTTGGTCATTCGTATTAACACATCGAACCAAGGCGATGTCACCAATTTGTGAAACCTCATCGGAAATTTGTGATAATATAGTTGGTGAAATATTTTGAATTGGTGTTACATTGTTCAGTGTATCTGTAGATGAATGATATACAGCTACTCCACCAGCAGTTGAGTTGGGTCGTTTGTATTGGGTAACGCAATAAAAATTTTCAATAAGAATTTGTTCGTCATTTTTCATCCAAGTTTCGGAAAATAACAGCAATGTGGACCTTTTTAATACTTTATCATTCAGATCAGAAACATGAGCACGTAAACTTTGGCAGTTGAAGGAAAATAGTGTAATGTTACTCTCATTTACAAGGTTATATAATTCTTCCTGTTGTGTTATTAGGCGAGAATTTGAAAGTCTTTCAAATTCACACTGTAAATCAACTATTCCCCCTGGACGCTTTCTTCCATGATAAAATTTGTTGTCATCGGTGTTTGAGACAATGATCCATTTATATCAGTTACTCGTGATAATGCTACATATAACAGCTGCTGACTGTGACTTTTATTGTATTCATAAACGATTTGATCAAAAGTACCACCTTGAGACTTATGTATTGTAAGCGCACAAGCAGATACTAATGGAAAGTAATTTCTCTTTGCAAATATTGTCTTATTTCTATTCATTGGTACAGATGACGATCTTCGTAAAATTGGGACTGCTGTTCTACTAATGTTTAGAGTTTGAATATGATGGGCAGCTTTTTTCCTAATTTTCTCTCCTATCTTACCAGGAAACTCAAGCCATAAGCGTATGATGTTATCACTGTCATCACGTTCAATATACACTAACTTTCCAACACAACCGTTGGCTAAGCCATCAGATACATCAATATTGGTTGTAATAATGTAAAATTTGTTAAGAACTAATATGATTTCATAAGGCGATCCTCCTGTATCAATAACTGACATTTTATGAAATTGTTGGCGTACATATGCTTCTTGTTCAACTGAATGACAACCTATATACATATCTGTTGCTATGGATACTACTTTGTCTTCAGCAATATTTAAAATAGATTGATTATAATCCGCAACATGTTTATTTTTATTTTTAATTTACTTATTTTAAAAGTAATAAATAAACAAGTATATTTAGAGATTTTCAAAAAATTTTGCAATTTAAAATAATGTTTTTAAAACTGTTGAATTTTTCATTCACTTTGCTATTCACAATTGATCCGTTTGAAAATTTGAAAATAAATATTCCTAATTGATTATGATATTTGCCACTAGCTGGCGTATAAGTCAAGAAGCGTGTAGTATATGACATATACTTACAACCAATCAGAATTATTATTTTTAAATGGCGGAAACTACACAGACTATAGTAAGCGTTACTTCCGTCAGAAAAAAAATCTGAGTTACTCCCTAGTCGCGCCTAAAGAAGTTTTACTTCAAAA
>CAJQZN010036847.1:25309-44870 GCA_907164685.1 Colias eurytheme | reverse complement strand
CCCAACCCGTTGGCCCAACACGTTGGGCCCATGTGTACTGCCACCATGACATTTCATAGTTAAAAATTGAAGTGAGCTCTGTAACATCGCTTTTGTAATCTCGTTTTCAGCAATATCATGGATAAAATGCTGCTGTAATTTAATTGTCTGGAATACGTGCCTCAGTGATATTTATACACACGTGCAGGGGAGAGACAGTTAGATACTTTTTGAAATTATATGATTACTTTGTTTCATTTGACAAATTGCGCTAGACCGCATATATAAAATGGCAGCCCTACCACGTAGAATAATCAAAGAGACACAGCGATTGATGCAAGAACCCGTGCCGGGAATAAGTGCGGTGCCTAGCGAGACTAATGCGCGTTATTTTCACGTAATCGTCACCGGCCCAGAGGACTCACCGTTCGAAGGAGGACTATTCAAATTAGAACTATTCCTGCCAGAAGACTATCCAATGTCAGCGCCTAAGGTTAGATTTATAACGAAAATATATCACCCGAACATAGACCGGCTGGGTCGCATATGCCTGGATATATTGAAGGATAAGTGGAGCCCAGCACTGCAAATTCGTACCGTTCTCCTTTCCATTCAGGCGTTACTATCGGCGCCTAACCCCGACGACCCCCTCGCAAACGACGTAGCCGAACTTTGGAAAGTTAACGAAATCGAGGCAATTCGAAACGCCAAGGAGTGGACAAGGAGATATGCCATGGACAACTGAGCATACGCCGTCGCAACCAGTGCCTCCCCACACGCGAGAATAGTGGAAGAAACTAACATAATTATATTATTATCATGATTTAAGAGTGCAAGTTATGTTTACAACCTAGACCAGTAACTTGTGAAGAGACAATTGTGAAAAAAAATAAATCGGCTGAGGTAATTGCTGTGTCACCGCGGTGTGCTCAGGTTAACCTTTTGCATCTGAACGTAGTCCTCGTCTCGGCACGATTCGACAGCCCATTGTTTCCCCTCACTTGTAGCTTCATTATGATATTAGGTATGCATATTTTTTTACTGTAATAAAATAGCAAATTTAAAGAACACCGGGAGATTATTGTAATGTATATATTCATGGTTATGAAGTTTGGTTAATTTTATACAAAGGATAGTGTGTATCGTCACAAAGTTGATTGCCTTTGCCAGAATCTTATCAATTTTAAGTGCTATATTAATGCATCATCAATTCCCTGATCTCTATTGATACTGGATAATTATTAGAGGAAGGAAAATAATTAATTTATTTCAGTGTTCAATAATGTTTTTTCTTTTCTGTGAATCTTATATGTACTATTTACTTGTATAAAAGTTATAATTGTATTTATGTAAATTTAATTTGGCTTTGTGAGCAACTTCAAAATACATAATATACAAATGCTAATCCTTATTTTATTTATGTTATCTTTTATTTATAGTGGCAATAGTCATAGGTGAAGGTTAGATGAAGATTTGTATTTTATTCAGCGCTGCAGATGTGTCATTTGGTTATTTTTATCCTGACAAACTGGGTTATTCTATACAAAACAACAATGTAGGAAAAATGTAATGTAATTGATAAAAACTGTCTATTATTAATATGTTAGAAATTGACTTGATTGTTTACAGCAGACAAGTCAATTTGATGTGAATTTACAGTAATATTTAAATTATAATTTTTATTTGAAATTTAATATTGGACTATTCCATAATAATTGAACTTTATTCACATATGCTACATCAGTATGGTAAACCAATACGAATTTTGCATAATGTTTAATTGTACTACAAAATATTTGTGTGCAATTTTGACCGCTAGAAACTAGAAAATAGATTTGTGTTCCCGGAATAACCGAACCATGTAATTTTTCTTGACATTTTTGCCTTCAAGAACTCTGAACATAATATTAGTGTAACTGGATAACATAAATATCAAATTAAATGCAAGAAATACTGTAATACTGTTTGTTTTCAGTTTGTAGACATGGAAATGCCCAGCTAACCTACAGATTTATTCAAACTACCTATAAATTGAATCACAATAACATGATGCTGATTTGTGAATGTGTGAAACGGTTATTTTAATATCCCTATGTGAATTACATGCATAAACAATAACATGCTCTATGCCTTAGAGAAATCACGTTAGGTTTATCCAATTTTATCATTTCAAAGGCTTCATTATCGCAGTGATTTGTGCTTTGGTTTTATAATAGGAATGGAATATGGTTATAATAACAAATATGACTGGTAATGAATAGTAAAGGGATTATCTTTAATCAATTAACTCATGTCTTTATTTAGTTAAATAAACTAACACTAATTGGATGAATGTAGGTACATACTAACTACTTAGAGAAGGAAATGTGAATGCAGAAACAATTATTTCATACACACATAACTATGTCTATGTTTTGGAACCAATTTTGTCAAAATTGTGACCAACGTTTTTCTAGAAGGTACTCTTAAAATATCCCTAACAAGATTTTTGTCTATGACGTCTTCCAATTCCAGTTGCCAGACTTTACTGAGATAATTATTTACTACCAAGACTAGCATAAATAATTCATTTTAATTGAGGTAGTTATAGACATTTGTATACTCAATTTTACAGTTTATTAACCAGAGTAAGCCGTACATATTACATAGGTAAATATGTGACATTATAGAAGAACAATGTTATTTACTAATGTTGCTGTGAAATCAATTGAGTTGCCAACTTTAATTTTTTTCAATTTGATAAGATAAAAGAATATATCTTCGATCCATACTAATTTCTAGTATTGCTTTAAATATAATGTTAATTGTAAACATTTTAACATGGCAATTTGTTTCATAATATAGTACCTAATCATATGGCATAGATTTTCTATCATTATGGCCATCACTGCATGCAAAAATAGAGGTCGACGGCCGACGCCAAGTTACAGAGATGACGCTACGTTTCATAGTCGGTGTTTGTTTGTAGTGTATTGAACGTCGATAATTTGCTAGTTACAAACACGCAACGAAAACGTAAAGTATTTGCAACGCGTCCGCGACGTCCTCGGTACGCAGCTGCGGCCGCGGCGTGTTCGCGACGCATTCGTTGCGTTGCGACCATACCCCCCCCCCACCTCAAACCCCTAGTATGATAAGGCCCTCAGATTTAGAAAAGCGGAACAGCTAATTCGTAACTTGATTATTTAAAATTGGTAAGTAATTATGGTAAATTGGTAATTAAGGTAAAATGTTACCATCGTTGAGATGTAAACAGAAATTTGGAAGTCATGTATGTAGGTATGAACTGTGGTATGAACTAACCAATGTATTCAAATCTGAAGAAATATGACACAGGCATTGAATAAAACCTAAATACTACCTAGATAGCTTCACCTGGTAACACTACATTTAACAGACTAAATTTTAACTAGTTTGCACTTAATTATTATTTGTATAAAAAGAAACAGTGAGGAGAAATGCCTACCAACAGTGGTTCATATATTTTTTGTACCTAAAAAGCTAAATCAGTCTTGAGGTTAGAAACATTTTTTTAATTAAGGTGCCTATACACTACATCCTATAGCAATTTACTTGTAAAAGATCCTCAAGCAATCGCCGATTGTAAAATTTTACAGGTAAATGCACATTTGGTGTGAGCAATACACCGAACAGAACATCGAACATTGATAAAAAGTGTATATCCACCCATGGGTTTAAGTTATATTAATAGCTACCTAGTTAGATAAATGTACCACTTATTGTCTTAAACTTTTAAGTATTTATATGAGAACTAGCTTTTCGCCCGCGTTTTCAAAGAAAAGCCGCATAGTTCCCGTTCCCGTGGGATTTCTGGAATAAAACCTATCCTATGTGTTAATCCAAGTTACCCTCTATAATATGTGTGCTTAATTTCATTGTAATCGGTTCAGTAGTATTTGCGTGAAAGAGCAACAAACACACACACATCCTCACAAACTTTCGCATTTATAATATTAGTAGTAAGTAGGATGTAGGATAAGTTCATTTCATTTATCCATCATTATAAGCAATACTAGCTTACCGTTTTGAAGAATTAAAACTATTATATCTCAGTTTTATGTCATGTGAAATGTTCTGTATTGTAAAAATTATATAATAGAAATTCAAAACATTTCATATTAACATTAACACAATGGCGGGTAAAAATAAAATACAACCTCAGTTTGTTCAATTTATTCTTAACTTTAATGCAGACTAGAATAATACTCTTAGAAATGAGAACAACAATAGTTTTTCACATGTTATAGTGTACCTACAATATACCAGCTTTTACAATAAAATGCTATTTATTATCTGTTTATTTCAATGTAAATAAATCTTATTCACAACAGCTAGCAATACAAAATTACATGTCAGACTGTATTGTCTATAAATATACTTAGCGGGATTTAGGTGGGAATAGAAGTGTTCAATTTAAATTATATCAAGTGGTAGGTATTGAATAGAAACCAAGTTTCCTAAAAATAAAACTAAGATATTGGTCGTAACAGAGACTACAATGTTTTACTAATCGGTGTTTTTAGAATGAAAAATAAAATTGTATCCAAGCATTAGAATATTGAGAATACAAGAAAGCAGGATTTATATTAGGGTTACTTCACGAATTACATCATACACTTTTGAAAATATCATTTCAATAATAATTTTATACATAAATAAACCTTGTCGCGCTAAGCTTAGCTATGAAACACATAGATTATATAGTAACGCTATAGCCACACTATAAAATTTACAAAATATGACATATCTTTTGAAACGCTACACGAAATAATGTATTATTAATACTATCCGCTAATCAATTCTTTATTTATCAATGATCACTTGAGATTCATGGTCTCGGTTAGTCGCGGATAACTTTGATACTTTACCAGCGAGTATCAAGACCCGTCCGTCCTACATCAGCTATACATTTAAAATCTGAACTTATTTGAACTATGGTGCACGGTGAGGGACTTTAAAAGAGAAAATAGTAATGGAATGATGAAAATTTTAAATAACTAATATTAATATGGCAATCGTTTACTTAACTAAACATAAAACAACAAAATATTGTTACACAACCAATAATATTAAATTAAAATTTTAAAAACATAAAAATTCGCGGCAAAAATGGCATCACATTTGATTAGAGGGAAAACGTAATATAGCATAACTATGACACTTATATTAATAATATCTAAGCAGATATGAGTTTTTCACATTTTATACGTATAATAATAAATTAGTAAATGGAATAATATGTATGTATACATTTGTTATGATAATTTTTATAGTTATATTTGCTACCAATAAAGACATAATATAGTGCAGAATTTCCACTTCATCTGAATGACTAAAAAAATTTACCAAAAGAAATTATTTTATAAACAAGTAATTTTGGGCAAGTAAAAAACAGGCAAGTTTTAGATAAAAAAATTAACCATTGTGAAATAATTTAACACAATATTGATAGCAAATAATAACCGACTAAATATACAACTTAGATCTAGTCTTAACCACTTAAGCATAAGCGATCCGAAGTAAGACATCACATTGTATAGCCTTTGTTTTGAGTATTATAGCACAGCTTTAGGACACTAAATCGCTTGCTGGAAATTCACCAAAATGTGTGATTTTTGAAGTGAAACTTCTTTAGCGGCGTTGAGAACTTTTTCTGTAATGGGTATAAAATCTTAAACTCGCGTCAGGACACGTGACCTGATCGAAAAAGCGTAAGACGGATACCATTCCAAAATATCAAACATGCTCAACGTTAATAATCAAGTTTTCACTTCTGTCGGCACTCCCGGAGTGCAACCCGTCTTTTTTTTAAGTAAATATTGTCGAGTCCGTTACAGCATTTCACGCTTTATCAAATACATGATGTTTTATTGAAGTGAAACTTCTTTATCGGGGTTGGAAAAAAAATTTGTGTAACATTTTTTCGTTACGCGTGACATTTTTCCGTTACGCGTGACATTTTTCCGTTACGCGTCATCTTTTTCTTATCCCTACCACGCGTGATTCGACGTATTTCTGTAAAGTTGCGTTTGTATATATAATATCATTGAGTTGCATATAGTAAATCATTGAAAAATAAGGTCATAAAGAAGTTTCACTTCTTACGTGTGTACACTAGTACACGCACACATTTTTTTAGGTGTTTATTACGAATTACAAGCCAGATTCAGGTGTCATATAAAATTACAAATGCTTCACCAGTGTTTAATTTTTAAGCTTCCTCGAAGGACCAACTAGCATTAAATGTACTATGTTTCCGTGATTCGAGTATAGAAATAGCGATTTAATTCCAAATGTATGAATAAGGTGTGTATTGTGTAGTGAGGCACTTCGCGTTATATGAACACGGGGTTCTCTTGGCCGGTGAGCAGTCGGAACATGGATGTAGGCATCGTCTTCATTAGGATCTGGAAGTAGGAATAAAAAAGATTATAAAAATTCATTATTTTAAACTGTTCACTATACAATGTACCCAACTTTTTCTTAATTCCAGTATTGTTCCATTTTTTTTATAGCTACCCACTTTTTTATTATTTTTTCCACACTACATTTTTTTTTCGGCTATATCCCACTATACTCATACATCTGAATTATTCGGTGTCCACGCACTACCACTCGCACAAACTACACCATTTTTGAAGTTTTCTCTACTACTTTCAATTACATCTCTTTCTTTCATTTAAATTTCTTGCTTACAGTCCAGCTACATTATTTGCATTTTTTAAGCTATTGCATAGCTTTTATCGCGGGCCTTGAGCGCGGGAACCGAATCGAGAAATTTCATAACGAAAAAACCTCACGCTCCCCACTCCGACGGGCACGGAGGTGTGGCTTGAAGGCATAGCATGCAATAGCTTTACCGCGGCAGTCCCCGAGTGCCACACGTCTTTTTTTCTATTTAATACTTAAGCATTTTTGCCCATACCTCTCCTACAGAAGTAGCGAGCAAATTAACAATCCTCTCATGCGGCACGGCAACCACACTTTGCGAGTTGATTTCTATGATGCGGTGTCCGACGCGAACTCCACCACGCTCAGCGATACCGCCGCGGAGGAGACTGCATATCTGTGAATTTATTTTAAAATTGCACACTAAAGCTGACAATTTTGACTAATTATACACAACTGTACATTAATTAAAACTCATATTGCGATAAAATTGGTATAATTCTGGATTTTTGGGTAACAAAATTTAGATAAAAGTGGAAAAAGTAAATGTTTGTCGTTACATTGTTGTGTATGCCTTCCAAGGAAGATTTAGTAAGGAGTGGAAAATAATAAAAAAGTGTAAGGTGTACTACTAGTATATTGTCAAGAAATCTAGATAAAATAACGTCTATTTTAACTATACTGTTGATGCAAAAAATTCTGTAAACACAAAAACAACAATCTGATTTAGCCGTGCTCTATTATTTTAAACATTCATTATTAAAATAGGCTAAGTTTTGACAAACACACAAAACAATTCAAAACTTTATAACATCATAATACAAATATACAACTCACCACTCCATTCTGAACACTAAAACCGAGCTGATATTTAGTGTCTGGTCGTTTGATCTTCACCTCCACAACGGGAGCACAAGGAACCACGGTTAGTTTAACAACGGTCTGGTTCTTGGAGTTCTTGATGTACGTCTGGCAAGTGGATAGAGGGAGACCGACCAGACTGACCCCATTGATCGCGATTATTTGGTCTCCTGTTGAAAGTTTGTGTGTAATAAAATATTTATTCTCGTTTGTCGTGTGCGAAAATTTATTAGGTCTTCTGGAATTTTGTATGCTACATGGATATATGTAATAGAGTTTCAGATAGAACGTTACTCTTTTGATGGAATCGTTTTTGAATTGATTAATATACATATTAAGTACTCTATAATTCTGAGACAATCCCAGAAAGTAATCCATAACCACAAAATTAATACCTAAGATTAATACCATAAGCACAATAGATAAGAACAATAATATTTACAAATTGGTATCTATAAACATAATCCCACTATCAATGATATCAGACTTATCCACTAGAATGTCATGTTTGGTCAAAAACTAAGTCAAAAACAATTACAATTTAGCATGGTTATCATTATTTATCATATTTAAAGTTCTCTCGTTAAGGACTCAAGTATTTCGGCCAAACAATTACTATAATTAATCTAAGGTAAACAATTTGATAGTCTTGAATTTTAGTAAGTATATATGTATTATACATATTAAGGTAAAAAATTACCATAAAATGTCTCTCTCCATAATACACGGGTACCGCCATAAGGAAGATACCCGGTCCTTTGGAATGCTTACGTGGGGACACAGGTCCAACACGGCCCTTAATCCATCAGGCCCCGGAATCACAGACACAATAGAAAATCTATTGTGTCGCGGCCGGATCTGGCCGTTCGGGGCTCAATGGGTTAAGAGAATTTTAATGTGTTGAGGGACACCATAATATTAATTCTTCAAAACTCACCAATATTCAACTGTCCGCACCTGGCCGCAGCCCCCGCGGGCGCCAGGTTGGCGATCACGACGGTGGGCAGCATGGACCCCCAGCCCGACTCCACCACCACCACCCCCAGGATCTCCCCCTTGCTCTTCGGCACCACCACCTCTTTCTGTAACTCCTGATCATAAACATTCATGTTTGAGCGAGCTGCTATGTGTGGTGGTGCAGATGAGACCACAGAACATATAAAAGAGGTTAGAAAGGCATTGTAGGCGGGGCAGACGCGCCAAGGATATGAGCACTGCTCACATCATCATCATGCGTATGATTCGTTCCATTTTAAATCGCGTGATCGCGCGGCGCTATGATTGGCTAGATTTGAAATTGCAAATATGTGCGTAAGCGGACTTGCACGGACTTGGCGACGCCCACAGGCGACACCGGTTCTTATAGGAACGGCGAATTATTGCCATTCTAACCTCTTTTATATGTTCTGTGGATGAGACTATCAGCCCGGTTTACACGCACGCTCTTTCCCGCGTTCAATCCCGCGCACTCAATCACGCGGTAAAGAGTGTGCGTGTAAACCGGGCTATTGGGGTTAGGCTAAGAACGGACGGAGCGATTTTGTACACGTGTAGTGAACGCTCCGTGATTTCTTGCCGTTGTGCTATTATGAAAATTGTATTTGGAAGAATTGGATTTATTAATTGTCCAATGTTATGAAAAATGGTTTTTCTTCGATATTTTTTATGAATTCTATTTTATACTTTGAATGGTAAGTTATTAAAATCCAATAATATGAAAAAAAAAAATTAGTAATTCAACATTTTTTTTTCTATTCGAGAAATATATCGTGATAGTCTTCTAATGTATGAATCTAAATAAAAATGGTACTAAACTGAACGCCATATCCCACTTTTGACGGCCAAAAGAATGATTGTACATACCTTCTTAGCGAACATTTGCAACTCATCTCCAAATATCTCCTGGCTGTTGAGTACTTCCTGATAATCCATTTCCTTGACGAAGCTATGGTCTTCGATCCCATTGGCCTTAAGAAACTCCATATATGCCACTTGGAAAGCTTGGCCAATAGACTGGGCGATAAATTGAGCCTGAAACGCATTTTTTCCCATAGTAGCTTGTTTTTAGTGAATCTAACAGGTTGTTTCTGTTTTTGAACTGACATAATATTTGTGATATTATCTAATGAATTGCAATAAGCGACAGTTAATGTTGTAATTAGGTCCATATCATAAGAGTAATTATTAATGTACTGTACCCAATTGCACATTATTTATATAGCCTAAAATTTTAATTGTATATAAAACTAATGACACTATAAAAACTTCTAATATGATGAGAAATAATCCTATGTATATTGTTTTATAACTAAACTAAAACACCAATAAATATTTTTAAAGTTAATTTCATTAAAAAAAAACACATATTCCTCTACTATCTTACCTCCTCACTCTCAAAAACATGACATATCATCTTGGGCGTACGGTTCAGTTTCGGCTGATCAGAATCACTTTCATGCGGCACGAAGCGTCTCCTGGCCATCAGAACTACCAAGTCTCCAATATCCGCTATGTATGAGATCGTCCGTAGAGCGTGGTCCATCATGATCTCCTTTAGTTCCGTGTTCAGGACCATTATTTTTTCCGTTGATATGAATAGATCCACCTCTGTGCTTGGCTGGTTTTCACCTTCGGGGGCCTGAATATGATATTTTTGTGGTTATTTGAATGAAATATTCTAGGCAATATTATGGGAGATTTTTTTTTTAAATTCGTCAACTAAAATTTAAAACTTACCAAAGCCTATTTATCCATGGAAAGCAAGTGTAAGAAATAAAATGTTAATAAGAGTTTATAGAGTTATAAAAAAATACACAATAATATTTATAAAAATTAAATCTAATAAAATAAATATTACTATGAGGCTTTCAAGCAGTGTTTTGCTGGTATGCTATTGCATTGGTATTGATAAAACTAATCATGGTCCTATTCAATTAGGTACTTAAATTTATAGAACCCCGACAATTTGCACGTATTATTAATTTTTTTCACCACTGATCTGACTAACTACAATAAAAGCCTTAATTAAGCCTAAGTAATAAAAAGCACCGGTAACTTTAAAAAGTCAAACCTGCCACTTCATCTTTAAAAATAAATTACTAAGAAACCTCATCCTTGCAACCACTATATTAGTAGATATTAATTATTCAGCTTGTGTAATTTCTTATTATACGAATAAAACTATAATAGAATAAGAATTTTATTTTGTAAAAGCAATGACCGAAACAACGTATGTATTATGTAATGATCATAAGGTCCTAATAACCTATCGATATCAAACCAAACTATCCCACCTAACCTACGAAACCGTAAACTAAGGGCCGGCGCAGATATGGCGGAGATATTTTCATTTTTCACTGTCAACCTATTATCGACATTGTATTCATCAAAATAAAAATCAAAATAAAATATGTAATAACAATTTATTCCCGAGAAGCATTGAAGCATCACATACGAAAGGTAGCGCGCTGCACTTTTGAATATTATTTTAATAAAGACAATGTCGTTAATAGTTTGACAATTAAAAAAAATTGGTTATCTGTAAAGTCGATTTACTGACGATAGTTGAACGTGACAACGCGAACGTCCGATTGTGCTTCTTTGTCGCTCGTTCCGCGCTCGCTTGCACTTCAAGCCTTACATGGAACGCCTCAGAGCGAGGTAACGCCGCATGAGTCATGTTTTTTCGTGCGTGCATCCGGCTCAATCGAATTATAAGACGTTGTCACGTCAAAATGCTCTACGCCGGCCCTAAAACGGACTTTACACTGAAATCACAGAACCAAACAACCTTGATCTTAGTGACCGCCTCTTCCACCATGTTCTTTTTGGGGCGTCGTTTGCGGCGCCTCGAGTCCTCGTCCACCTCGACCGAGCCCAGGAAGGCGAGGCGGAACACCGCCGCGGGCGCCGCGTACACGCCGCTGTACGGGCCCTCGCACTGCGGGCACACGCCGGCTAACCCCCTCACATACCTTGCCGTGCTTGTCCAGTACGACCAGACCAGTGTATGCCAAAATGGCCGTTTTGTATGCCAAACTTGGCTAGTAGATAAAGCAATGTGTACCAAAACGGGCTGTTTTGCCACAATTGGCTAAAACGAGCAGTGTATGCCAAATGGCCGTGTTTTTATGCCAAACAGGATTTGCCAAGCTTGAACAGTACGAACAATGTACGCCAAAACTAACTATTTTATAGACAAAAACTGGCTTTACTAAGTGTGGCTAGTAGTATTTCGCCTGTCTGGTTTTGAATTCGTTTCGCGTGATATCTTGATTGACCAACAATGTAATTCAAGCCGTTTTTAACTGCATTGATTCGTTAATAGTTTGTGTGATAGTTGCGGGTGATTAACTTAAGAAGCAATGTAATCCAAAACTGGATTTCAGTGTAGATTGTTTTTTTAGATGACCACTAGTTTTATGCTTTTACGGAATGAAATTGGAGAGCAATGAAAAAAAGCTCAAATTGCTCTTTTTAAAATTGCGCGTGAAAACTAAAGCTTGGCCAGCAATGTAATTATTTTGTAAACTGCATTTTGCCTCAGGTATGCATTTATCTGAGTTTGTGCGAAAATATCGATTGTATGGAAGTACCTAATCTAAAACTGATTGCATTTTGGTGCACTGTACTGGAATTATAACAACCAGTTTGGCATAGATTGCTTGTATATCTGAATCGTTTCTGGACAACACCCTTCCGGTTGCGTCGTTTTGCTTGATGTTGGGTTTTGAATGGTTGAATATTAGCAGAATACGCGATGAAGAGAAAGCATTCTCAACTGGAAATACGAGAACTTGACTCGTATTTTTTCTATTGTGCATTTTGAGTCTTTATTCCGACCAACCAAAAAAATTTTTCGATGTAGTAACATTCTGGATACTTTGCAAATAATGTCAAAAAGCCAATTGGTTCATACAAAAAATTTTGCGCATAAGCAAGCAAAACAACGCGAACACACACAGACAATGATATGTGAGAAGCCGTCGTCGTTATGAAAGCGGACCTCGGAAAATAAACCTTAACAGTATTGAGAGTAGGGTATTATATCGTGCGGCGGAAGCTAGACCGATGTTAGTGCGTCTCCCGTGTTAGATAGGCCACCTAAGCCGGTGTGAATCGGACTAGAACAAGCTACGCTGTGCTATGAAATGGGTGACGGGGACAAAAATTCATGATCTTCCCAATCTTTAAGGTTAACCCGGTAAAACATTCCATGCAATCACGATTGTACGAGCAAGTCTACGGTTTTAGATAAACAGCTTCGATGCATCACGGTCAAGCTATACCATACCTTACGGGATGCAAAGCGAGCTAAGCGAATAAGCGACAGTAAAGATATCCAGAGGAGGCTAGCCGGCCAATACGGGATCCGACATCTTCTTGGGTCAGGTCGAGGGGTGAGGAACACTGAAAAAATACTCTAGTGCCAAGTCAATAAGAACGAAAATAGTTTGGCAGTGGGCTGGCCACACGTGATTTAGCGGTACCTTCTAGAATAATTCGGGGTATTTGGATTGAGGATATCCCACTAGCATTCTCAACACTAATTCTAATGAGCATAAAATTGCGTATAGATCAATTAAAAAGACTAAATATTTTATTATCGCGTCATACACAATGTACATTATAAGATCAGTTCGTTTTTGTTCTTAAAATGCTGAAGGAAATGTTGTAAAATAAATAATACAAAATAAGTATACGAATTTCATGCTCTTAACTACGAAAAAATAAGGTAATAAAATATTACCGATTCACACGGGCGTACGTGTACCTATGAGAATGCCAATTGTTACGGGAGTAACATC
Source organism: Colias eurytheme (assembly GCA_907164685.1). Taxonomy (NCBI): domain Eukaryota; kingdom Metazoa; phylum Arthropoda; class Insecta; order Lepidoptera; family Pieridae; genus Colias; species Colias eurytheme. The sequence continues at coordinate 31,533 of CAJQZN010036847.1, read as the reverse complement.
AGTTACTATATTTTGTATATATCGATACTATATAAGATTTTATTTTCATAAAAGTGTTGTAAACGCTCTATAATATTATTTAACCCATTGAGCCCCGAACGGCCAGATCCGACCGCGACACAATAGATTTTCTATTGTGTCTATGATTCCGGGGCCTGATGGATTAAGTTTGAATAGTAATGGCTATATAATCAATACATTTTCATAAATAAAGCTTTAAAATAATACATTTTTATTAAAACACATTACATTTAATTCTTTACTATTCATACTTATGAGTAACCTACTAGGTATTTATTAAATAACAAACGTAGTATTCATTGTCATGTAAAAAAATATTTTGGAAAACATACTCCATTATTTTTTTTCAATTCCTCATTATAAACAAGGATCCTATATATTGATCATAGTTTCCTTTATAGTCAATTGACGTACAATAAACAAATACACAGACAATCACGTTCAAAATTATCCGAAGCAAAACTCTGCCTAGGCGTCTGTTAGTCTATTTAGGCAGAGTTTTCTAACGAGCGATTCAATAGACTTTGAACATTACTGCCACGAAATAAGGTGTTAATTTGAATGAATACTACGTCGCTAGGGCGTTTTCGACTTTTAATAGGCAATCGAAAGTAGTTGTTTATAGTACGTCAATGCGCTCTACACGATGCTTCTTGACATCGGAATGTTGATCAAATCCCGTTATTTATTTTTATAACTGTTTTCATATTTTTATATATAGACCATATATAATTCTCTCTATACTTTATTATTTTTAGAATATGGATACTTTTATAAAATTTACCTCTTTTATCCCACTAACCTTAATCCTAGACACAGCTTCTTCAGCCTGCAGCATTCTAGTGGCTTTGGTTGGTTGTCCCTCACAGGCGAGTTGTGTGGAACCGAGATACCGGGCCCGGAATAATACACCCTCTATGAGGACTGAAGCGATGTCTGGAAACAGGGTTTGTATTGTTGATCCGCAGTATGTAAGATAGATTCAAGATGGTATATTCAATAATTAATAATTATCCTATGCATTGAAGAAAAGAAAAAATGGATTTAAACCTGCCTCTTTCTTGATAAACGAAAAATTCAAATTCAATGATGACGAATGACGAATCAAGAGTCTATATGCTAGTATTTAGAAAAATTCTAGGTATAAGAAATTTTATAATAGGATAAAACTAATGTTAGAAAAATTTTGTCCCGTATTGAATTAAATATAAAAGGTTGTGTTATAACTGAAAGAATTCCATTGTTTATTTATGAGTCTGCATTTTGAGTTAGTTATGTATGAACTAACCTACTTATTATATCAAATTAATCGGTACAGTAATTTTGAACACTTTTAGTATTTATAATAAATACTCACCATTATTAATATATCCACAGATGCGTGTAAATTAGATCAAATGTTAGTGATACGTTCGAAATTGTATTTTTAAATTATACAGAAAATACTATTAATTTATATCGTACAATGATGATTAATGTTAAAGGAAATTACGACTCACCTTCTTTATTTTTACTCTTTTTCTTTGCATCTTTATCCTGGGAAATAGATAAAAAAATTACTATCTTGATAAGATTTTATCGTTACTGTGACAATTTTCTTAAGTTGTAATGGATTTGGCTATTCAATAATGGGTCACATTAATTAAATATGCAAATATATCTGTACGCTAAAATTCATGAAAATTAATATTCTTTCTTATTTATTACTTTAGTAGGGACTTTTAAAAATATTAGTATTATTTTAAATAATAGAAATTAGGATTACCTTCCCATTATGAAGCGTGTCTTCGTCTCTAGGATCATTGTTTTCATGCGCATGCGACTCCCTGTTAGTTCCCGTCGAACCCACAGAGGGCATCACTGTTCGCGATTTTGGTTTGCGCCAGCCCTGGAAATAGGAATAGAAATTAAATGGTATGTTTTAATAAATTGTTGTTTGGGACAACCCTGGAAGGTGAAATTTTTAAATATACAATAATATAACGTAGCTACATAATGTTATATTCGTAAAAATGTACAATAACTATGTGTTAAATATTGAAAATAGTAATTTAACATTTTGGCCCATATACCACCCATCGATATAATGTGCGCTAATAAATGATTTAACTTTCTGGGTACGTAGTTTTTGACATACTATTACGATTTCTGAATAAATCATTGTTTTGTTAGATTTAAGGCTTTGGATTCTTGTGATAATATTTAACTTATCTAAATTATATTGAAGACTTGTGAATGACTCGAAAAGCCATATTAACAATACCCATGAGTTTTCTGGGAACAGAAATTCATAACCATGAAGAGAATGACTACAATTGAGTACAACGCCAATTAGTGTCATATTACGTTCCATGATACGGCTCAACTATACCTAGTTAATTGGTCTATAAGATTTCCGTTAGAAGACCATGTTCTTCGTCTATATAGTTTAAAGTTAATTCATATAGTCAGTAGTTAAGTTTTAAAATATGTAAAATATTAGATGATGTTTTTCAAAAAGTTATACCTTATTTTTTATAAATAGTGGTAAATATTGATTGTATCATTTACATATTGTATACAATTTTAAACCTTTCAACCTTTGATTGTCGAATTAAATTGCTATTATCATAAGCAATCATATCGTTTTAAACCGTTGTCGATAAATGTTCGCATTCTAAGCGTGTATTTTTATTTATTTACTAGCTTTATAACAACAGTTAGGTGTTTTAAATACAATTTGCGTCTTAATTTATGATAAGAAAAATAATTAAAGTCTGTCAAGTCGTTTCGGAGCAGTTTGGTGGAACATTGATAATGATAATAAATATTCAAACAGGTATTAACGAGTTGATTCATCACGTTTTACCATATTATCATAATGACGGTAATAAACTAATTATTGATAAAGCGACCCTAAATAACTTTTTATCCATATCGCAATTTAAAAAAATATTGAAATATAAAATTATTAATTCAAACGGAAAATATAAAATCCTTGTGTACTTGTGTCGTATAAAAATAATATATCTAGGTACCTACTTAGACTTCACTAAAATTTAAAATCGACCTCATGAAATTGAGTGCCTTTATAATTTTTGAGCACTATAATAATTATTTCATTTTTAACCGACTTCAAAAAAAAGGAGGAGGTTATCAATTCGGCCGGTATGTTTTTTTTTTTATGTATGTACACCGATTACTCCGTGGTTTCTGAACCGATTTACGTGATTCTTTTTTTGTTCGATGCGGGATGGTGTCGAATTGGTCCCATAAACATTTTATTCGGATAGGCCCAGTAGTTTTTATTTTATGAGCATTTTTGTCTGTATTTGTAAATGTTGCAAGTGCAAGTTTGAAGTCGGTTGTTTTTAACGCAGTTATTGACTTGTAATAAGTAATAATGCACAGAAAACATTATAATGGGGTTGCATTATTTATTTTAATATGAAAACAATGTTTAACAACACATAAAACATAAATTACTGATTTACTTACCTTCTTTTTCTTAGCACTCTCACTTTTACACGAACCACTATTCACACATTCTTCATTTAATTTCGAAGTTTCACATATTTCATTAGAACAATCATTATTAGAGCCAATGTTTTCAACCTCATTGTTTACATTATCACTATAAACATTTTTATTTATATCCACTTGTAAATCGTTCATACAATCATTCGATTCACTCTCTAAATGACTTTCACTATCGGAATCTATAGAATGTTCTATACATAACGTCTTTTCTTCATCACTCATGATTAATTACGCAGTTTTCGATTTTGAAAATGGAATTAGATTTATCGAATTATTGAGTACAGATAATAAATATTGGAACACTTTATGATAATACAAGCGGTTCGGCACGGACTGAATGAGTTAACAGATGGCGGCCAAAGATTATGTTAATGTGGTGTGTAGGCGTGACATGCGGCAGGTTCTAGTTTTGAAATTATGTTCGATAGTTAATTTGGTCGGATGTTCGTTCCATGAATACTTTTTTATTAACTTAAGTTTTTTTTTAAATAAATGAGTTATATATGCTTTTATTTTATTTTATTTAAAAGTGCTAAACTGTATATATTCTAGCAGGCATACAAGATACACAGAAAATAATTTGTTTGTTTTGGTAATTAAAAAATCACACACACAAAAATATAATTTTGTTTTTATAAAAAAAATCTGATAACATTCTAATGAATGAATACAAAATATTAGTAGTACTTATTCTATATTTATAATAATTTATAAATACAGAATAAGTACTAAATTTTTCTATCACCTCTATGCGGCAACAATGATCAAGGCACATAAACAGAAACCCATGATACAGATAATCTATGACGTTTATTTGAGGGCAAGGTCGTCAGAACATTATCGTCATTGTACGGTACGAATGTGGACATTACTTCACGCGTTGATTCATCGCCTTATTCGATTTATTATTTTATATGCAAATTGAGAGGATTTAATTAACGAATTTGATGTGTTTTTAATTTAAATCGAGACTGAGATGTTATATTTGTTTGTTTGAATAGTTTGGACTATGGAACATGACATTACATTTCCTGTCTTATAAAATTATAGCTCCATTAAATAATGATGTTGATAGTGTTTTTTTATTACACCATGTTCTTATTTAATTAGAAAAAACAATATTTTAAATCGGTTTTAAAACTTGAATTTTTTAAGCTATTGCATAGCTTCTATCGCGGGCCTTGAGCGCGGGGACCGAATCCAGAAATTCCGTAACGAAAAAACCTCACGCTCCCCACTCCGACGGGCACGGAGGTGTGGCTTGAAGGCATAGCAATTAGCATGCAATAGCTTTACCGCGGCAGTCCCCGAGTGCCACACGTCTTTTTTATCTACCTATATTTTGTGTGATTAAATAGATAATTTTACTGCAATATATCTGATTACAAGACGTTATTGCGAACAAAAATAATTATGTAATAAATAATTAACTCACTTTGTCATCAAAGAATCCTTGATCGTCAGTTCTCTGCTGTCCCAGTAGTCTATCTGTCTCGAGATCAGTGTCTGCTTCGTCTAGAATATATAATATTTTTAATTACTTAAAATGAAAATATTTGGTATTTCCACAAAACAATTTAAACACAGTCTAACTTTAAACCAGAGATCTGTCACTTTTATAGTTGTCTATGTGAAATACGACAAAACCAGATTAACCAACACGCGTCCTACGTACATTATTTGCTCGTAACTAAATCAGTATGTTATAGTAGGACGCGTGAGAGATTAAAGAGAACCCGCGCTTAAAGTTAAACCCTGTCTTAAGTTTTTTGTGGTAAGATAGATTATGTCTATATTTTTTCTTTCAAACCTTTTGTTTCTACTGTTCTACAACAAAGCAAATTATAACAAAGACATTAATTTTACTATTTAAGATAAGTATATTTCGATAAAAAATCGAGTGAATGACTGATAAAAATTAGACTTGTTTTTCTGTACATATTAAAAAATTATATTTAATATGATTGAGATAAATAATGTAATTCGGTTATTATATGTGCATCGGCTCTCTTTAAATATAACGTCTCATGTCAATAAGTATATTACCTTCATCTCCACTCGCAGGTTTGATTTCTACAGATTCATTGCTCTGAGCTGATGTTGGTCTTTTCCTGGAAACGCAAATTCGAATACTTATATATTTAAATTTTTTATTTTGAAAAATAACAAATCTGTATATATAGTTGAACAATAGATTTAATATTTGTGTAAATAATTTCAAAGTGGGTGATAAGTGAAATTTAATTTTCAATGTGTAAAATACCTATTAAAAAGTAAGCTAAACATATACAAAATATGACGACGCCATACAAGAGATCTACTGTCAAAGACATAACAATCTTCCCTAATATTATTTTTAATTTTTAAGCTATTGCATAGCTTCTATCGCGGGGCTTGAGCGCGGGGACCGAATCCAGAAATTCCGTAACGAAAAAACCTCACGCTCCTCACCTGCATATGCATATGCAATAGCTTTACCGCGGCAGTCCCCGAGTGCCACACGTCTTTTTAATTTTTATATTATCACACATCTAAAAATATATTTTTTACTCAAAAAAGAAAATACACATATTTGACAACTCTGTCACCAACAAAAAACACTTTATTCCTATATCACTATATTTTACTTTTATTATTTGTCCACTCACCTGGGATACACATCGTCATGGTGCTGCACGTGCGCA
>CAJQZN010036847.1:0-18515 GCA_907164685.1 Colias eurytheme | reverse complement strand
CTAATACTTGCTTGCTGTTTTTCACTACGTAAATGCTGTCTATTAAGTAGACGCCTGCCTTTCAAGACTAAGATCTGGTATTATGCGTTTGCCACAATTCTGGCAAGTAAAAGTTATTGTTATAATATGATTTGTTGTCTATGCATGAGCATTCTCCAATATAAGAAAGAATATTACCTACCTATCGTGGTGGTGCTGCATGTTCTTCGGTCTGCACTTGGGAAAGAGGCGCGTGATGCGATCGCCGTCAGAGCCGGGCGTGGAGTCGCCCGCGGCGGTGCGCACGCCCGCGCTCATGGCGCCTCCGCCCTCACTCCACCGCCTGAAAGATTTGAATGTTAATTATAAGCCCATATTTGTATCTGCTGCAGGGATGTTGGTTTCAAAAGCAACAGCCATTTGAATATCAGCTTATATTTTGTTACTAATGCAGCGACATAGGTTTCAAAGATCAGGCTATAAGCTACCACTACTAGCTGAGCAAGTAATACAATACAACAAATTTTACACTATAAACTTTATTTATTTCTGACCCTAGAAAAATGTAGAATGAGTAGTAAGTAATAAGTGAAGTCCCGTGTCCCCGTAGTGGGGTAAGGGGCAGATGCATTATTCATACATCTGTTTCACTGATCGATTTTCTTTAGGGACAAGTAGGTGATCAGCCTTCTGTGTCCTGCCAGACCGAGACATTTTTTTTCTTCGTCTCCACCGGGAATCGAACCCAGGACCCCTCGGTTCTACGCTCACGCGTCAACCACTGTACCAAGGAGGCGGTCAGAAAATTTTTATTTATAAATTATTATTATTTATAATTATAATATTAAAAAAAAAATATTTTTAATATTATAATTATATTATATTATTCTACAGAAAAATGTAGAATAATCTTATATATATAAAAATGAATCGCAAAATGTGTTGGTAAGCGCATAACTCGAGAACGGCTGAACCGATTTCGATAATTCTTTTTTTATTATATTCCTTGAAGTACGAGGATGGTTCTTATGTAGAGAAAACGTAAATATTATGTACCACGGGCGAAGCCGGGGCGGACCGCTAGTAATATTATAAATGCGAAAGTAACTCTGTCTGTCTGTCTGTTACTCAATCACGCCTAAACTACTGAACCAATTTGCATGAAATTTGGTATGGAGATATTTTGATACCCGAGAAAGGACATAGGCTACCTTTTATTGCGAAATATGTACCACGGGCGAAGCCGGGGCATAAATAATAAATATTAATTTTATACTTCATATATATTATGAACGAGAAGCAAGAAAGGGTTAATTTATTACAGAAATAACAATAACTCCAAATGTAGAGAACCCAAAAACGGACCAACTTTAACATGTGTGTTTGTTTACTAATGCTCTGTCTTTGTGTAAATTTCAGAGTGCCAGAAAATTTAACTTAAAGAAGGAGATTGATATTATACAATTCATAAAATTAAAAGAATAGAATATCTATTATATAAATTTTAGAAAACTACCTATAGTTGTTATACAAAACCTTACAACAAAGGCACGAAAATCTGGTAATAATTTACGTTGCTGATGCAAATCCAGATTATCGATTTAACGACATCCTGACATCGTAATGCGCTGCATTATCGTGTGCAGTTATTTGTGTGCATAATAAAGCAGTGTTGCGGTAAAGGAGTCATTTAACATAATATATTATAATTATTATTTTCAATAAGTTTATAAGCTGAAATTTATATATTTACTATAAGTCAGTATGTAAGCGCAGTCAATTCAGTGCATTAGGATTGTAACGATAAACTCTATAAATTATTGTTTTATACGTAATAACTGTATATTATATAGTCACAAAATCCTACTTACTCAAAATAGATATGTAAAAGTGAAAAGAACAAATGTATATAAATACCTAAGCCGTAAACTATTTTCCGAATCCTTGAGTTTCCATTGTCATGTATAATATTTACTAAAAATACGTACGTATTATAACCCAATATCACTCCTAACCTCAGTATTTCCATCATAGAAAATTCTAGACTTATCGATATCCAAGACGCATACATAATTACAAGCAACGTAAGGTAGATCCATTAGTGTCGAGGGGAAGCGCCGCATGGCACCGCTGGTTGCCAAATAGCAGATCGATACATCGGCTACTGGAATGTCTTTTGTGAATTTTATATATGGAGAATTTTGTAGTTAGGTAGTGAAATACGAGAAGATTCGTATCTGAGAACAAAGTCCATGTTGAACAAAAACCATTATTAGCTATTTATTATAATTCGTGCACTATACATAATGATAAATGTATCAAAAACAAGACAACATGGTTTACTTTCAAGGTTTAGTTGAGTATCAGGCGAGGACACTGTTAAACGCCTGGACAGTATAAAAAACACTATACGTTAAATAAAACTGTTTAATTGAAATTATACTTATTGACATGACGCTTATAGTCCACCGACCAACTTCAGGTCAAATTCTAATACGTAACAATTATTATAAATGATAGTACATTTTTTGCCGCAATAGGCGTCGATAAGTTTCATCAGTAATTATTTTAAGTGTTAGCAGACTAATATTAAAATTCATACAATGTTATCACTTGTAACACTCTTGCTATTACTACAGTTACTTAAGGCAGGCAATGGTGATTGTCAATTCCCTTAAGAGCAAATTTTATCTTTCGTGAAATGCATCTGATGCATTGTCCTCTTGAGACTTTTTATTGCTGTTGAGACATGTAACACTGGCACTTTTGTATTAAAGTATTACATTTTCAAGAACAGTACGGAATTTATATCGTACAATGTAGGTACAATACACTCACACGTATAGAGACGAGTGCAACTAGTTTTTACAAAAGGTGCATAAGTTTTGTTGTTCTCTAGTAGTAAAAATATTGAAACATTAAATGAATACCTAAATTACAATAGAAAATGAACGAAAATTTTATAACAATAAATACAGCCAACATGCTAACACTAACGCTAAATAAGTTTTTATGTTAGTTTTCATTTTGAATGGTTTACTATAGAGATACGATGGCTTTGGCATCATATAGGCGCATGAAGTGCAATTATTAATACGCTTCAATAATTCCCGTCATCTGGACATTTTAAAAATTAACTGAATAAGTAATTGATAATATTTCATATCTATATATCACTCTACTTTTAGCTAAAGTCAACTTAGAGCATTATATTATATTATTTTTATCTTTTTAGCATCCCCAAGCTAATTTCCTTTCCTACAAACGCGTATACAAAGCCTCAACTCAGACGGCATCTGCGCTGAGTGTTATCTATTGAATTTCGCAAATATTTGCGATTCAACAATAAAGGAATATTGAGAATTCGCACCCGTCTCCGCAATACTCACGCTATAGAACCTACATCGGGTTGAATTTAAACAAACACTTATTGCCTGCGACATTACTGTTTCTGTCTTTTTCCGTGTTATAGACTGTATTTTTAAAATCTAAATGTTAAACTGTAAACGTTTATTTATTTGTAAATCTTAGAAAACAACCTTTACAGTAACATATAATAGATTAGCACATGGAGCATAAAACTTTATATATTCATTTTTACGAAAATTACATGGACAGACGCATACGAAATTTGGGAGTTGGGACGATTACAGTTTATATCTAGGAGTGTAGAATAGGTACTTATAATTTTGAAAAATAATGCATAAAAAATATTTAATGAATAAACAAAACGTTACACACACTACCATGCATTTGACACGCACACAAGGATATGTCTCTTTTGTTTATGGTTATGGGCTACCACTAGTTTAAATAATGCGTCGTCTTCCGCTTTTCTCTTCAATAATTAGTACGATGTGTTTGAGTTGTCAAATAAATCTCTGTGCAAGACGCTTAAAAGAAATGCTAAGGAAATTTATGATTGTTTAAATTGTTTTCTTACATCGTTTGTTTCCTTCACTGAATTTGTGTAGCGTCTCGTAATGTATGCCTTGCTATGAATCCTTTCTATAGTTAAATACAACGTTTGTGTAATTTATTAGAACAACAAAAAAGACGTGTGGCACTCGGGGACTGCCGCGGTAAAGCTATTGCATGCTATGCCTTCAAGCCACACCTCCGCGCCCGTCGGAGTGGGGAGCGTGAGGTTTTTCATTACGGAAGATCTCGATTCGGTCCACGCGCTCAAGGCCCGCGATAGAAGCTATGCAATAGCTTAAAAAAACATCGGACAATACAAAATAACAAATTATTTGCTTTCTCAATCTTATAAACGTAAGACATGATGATGTAATAATTAATTTTATGAAAATAATATCAGTACTTAACTGAAAACTTTTCATAGTAAATACAAAGAATTCATTATTATTTCAATCGAATAGTTAATCTTTTAAAATTTTAGTTTACACCACATTTCGTACAATATTTTAACAGTTTCAAACCTGAATAAGGTGATTAAACTTATTATGTAAACACGAATATCTTTTCCATCTTATCTCGAATGTAATATTGTTTTTTAATGTAATATCTCTCTGTATTTGTTCTCAGCTCCTAATTGACGCAACTTCAATAATTTCCACAACATTACCTTATTAAAGAACATTACCTCATTATACAGGAACACTTGTAAAAAACCACAAGGATATTATTTTAGAAGCATTTCCATTGACATTAATCACAAACGAAAACAGTTTTATTGAATGGGTTTTCTTTGAACGCAATCTCAGGACTTATCCTGATTTCTGAAGCGTCCCTTAAAATTGAACTTTAATTTGATAGCAGGAGAAACGATTTTTCTATGAGAAGACTTAATTGAGTGTCCGAGATGACAAAGCTTTTAAGACTGTCAATTACGAATTTTCCGTAAATTTGATATAAAAACCTGTTATAAATTTTATATTAATTCCTGATTGCGTTTAAGGTATGAATAGTTACTAAGGTTTGTATTTCTTCGGAGTCCCTATATCTTATATGTATATAAAATTCTCGTGTCACAATGTTAGTCTGCATACTCCTCCGAAACGGGTGGACCGATTCTCATGAAATTTTCTGTGCATATCGGGTAAGTCTGAGAATCGGCCAACATCTATTTTTCATATGTACCACGGGCGAAGCCGGGGCGGACCGCTAGTATAATATAAAAATTGAAATACAGGCAATCGACTTAGGCTACGAAGCAACTGAAATTAATTAAAAGCAGCAAGCAAAGCAAGTAAATGTTTAGATTTCTGTTCAAATATTGATATGAAAATGACTGATAAACTTTCTGCACAACGCAGCTTAAGCATAATTTAATCTGTGGCTTAAGTCAGTTGTTTATTGCCTTCAATTAGGTATGTTTTAGTGGAAGCTCTTAAATCAAGTAGCGTTAAGTATCTTTTTAACGATTGGAATAAAGTAAAATGCTTTCGACTGATTTATATTCGATTGATTTGACTAATGACGAAACCCAAGAACTGCTTATAAGGTATAACAACATTTTGTTCATTTAAAATTAATGACTAGATTCTTATTATAACTAAAAATAAATTATACAGTAATACTGCTGTTTAAATTCTGTTATGTAACAATTTTTACGTTTCTCTTCTTCCATCTATTTTTATTTGTAAGATTGCCTACCAGATCATCACTACATGCAAACTATTATTTGTCTAAACTCTAAAGGACTAATTATCACTATATTTAAAATACAATTGGTCTAAAGCACTTCAAATATTGAACAGCAAACACACTTAGCACATAAAAGGTCACATTAAAAGCGTATAAAACTATTCCATATGAAATGGGAAGCGCGAGTTATTCAGCAAATGGAGTCTTAATTATATCCGCTGCGAGCTTGATGTACATCCGTGGAATATAAAATATATCGTGGATATACCACGAGTATGAAAGTGACGTCATAATGAAAAATGTGATTGTGACCTGATTATCCAGTGGAATTCTTCGGACGAAAATTTGTTTTCCATATAGGACTCTAGGACTTCACTCTAGGACATCCAGTAGGCTTAATTTAGTAGGAAAATTTAAACCTATATCACACCCCGGACACTCCATACAAAATTATCGTTTTGACAGTCACACTGTAGAGACTAGAGACTGCAAATGTGTGTGTTAACGCTTTATGGTTGGCACATTTGTGACTAGCGTAAAAAAAAAATCGCGTTTTTCTGATGAAATACATCCGTAAACAGCACGATAATCACAAATCCCCCCAATAATAAAATTACTTTAAGTCAATTTGATTAATGTTGTCAATCTTCGTTGCGTATCGTCCTTGCAGAAAAATGTGGCCCATTTTAATCATGATCGTGCGGGGTGAGGTAAGTGTTTAAATTTGGCGGGAGGCGGAGAGTGTCCGTTCTGTAGCGTTTAGCTACTATTATGTATTCTGTGCCTATATGTGAGTCATTTGAATTTAGTATAAAAATACTATTACAGAATTTGTATAGTTATCTTCTAGATAAGAGTCGTTTGAATCTAACCAAATGAAAGTACTGATACTATAAAGTATTCGTAAAATCGGTACTTTGGATTCACAAAGAATTGCCTAGTAATAAAACAGAGAGATGTAAAAATAAAATATAAATTTACTTTTATATGTTCTACGACTTCACATTGTAATCAAAACAGAATCGCTTTCTCACATTTGATCTGACACAAAGTCAGAAGCTTCGTAGTTAACCTTTGTATACGAAACGCAAAGGTCAATAATAGCTAATGCCATTTTCTGCCATTTAACTTTACAATATAGGTTAAGGGAAAGATCACGGTAAATAGCAGTTCCCAAAAAAAAAAACAGAAAACGTTCTCATGATTTTTCCATTAAGGTTTATATAGGTATATAATTAGGGTCCGCTAATGGTGACAGTTACAAAACGTTTATTCATTATGTTCCACCATAGTAACGGTAATATTGATTAGTATTAACCTTTGTCTAAACCTTGAAATACCAAGGTTACTAAACTAATTAATGCTACAAGTTCTAGTTTTGAACCGATTTTCCTAAAGAAGACATTTCTCGTAGCGATAGAAGTGATTATGAGAACGTCGTAGCAAGTTCTACGATAGTCTACGAAACTGTGCTTTTCAAGTCTTTGTACTTCAGTCGTAGCTGTTTTCGGTCAGTTGTCGATTTAGGAATAAAGAATAAACAATCTTATTTAAAGTAACATAAAGTGCAATTTCACTGCTTCTGTTCGTAACATATACATCAGAATTTTACATACGCGGTCTCAGAATGCCCCTGAGGAGACATTAGCTGTGTCATCTAAGGGCCGATTTTTCAATGCTTGGATAAAACTTATTCGTCGAATAATGTATAAAACTACCATTTTAAAAACGTATTCTTATTGTCTGCATTTGACAGTTTACGTGACATTTTAATATTATCGTGTAATACTTTATTGCACGGATAAGTTTTATCCAAGCATTGAAAAATCGGCCCTAATATGTGTCCAATATTTATCCATAATGTTTACGAGATGATTTAATATTGAAATTTAATTTTCCTTATTGTCTTGTGATTTCATATACATCAATGATATTCGATTCGTATTAAATGAACTCACGAATCAATCAACACCCTCCTATTTGAGATAAATGGGTAAAATCTTCTCGAGAGGAACGAAATATGAGTAATGTCGGGTTACGGGTAGTCATAGAGAAAAGAAAAATAAACGTTTATAATATAATATCTACTTCAGAATAGTTGTTCGTTTTAAAGACAGTGAGAGTCACATTTAAAATTAATTATTATCGTATTTTCTCCTCCCTTTAACAACCCAAAGCAATCACACGAACAAAATGTTTCAAAGTGTTAAACGTCTGTAACAAATCCTTTTTTCCAAATTAGAAAACCTCTGTTCATGCTATTTCTATATAACCATTTGCTTTCGCCGAGGAAACATTTTTCCGCTCCCAGCTGTAATGGGGGTCAGTTGAAGTCTGTCAAAGTTTAAACAAGGGAACCCTTCTAAGGAACTACGCAACATGAAAGCGAAGCACCGCAGTGAATTACAGAACACCACAAAGAATCTCAATTTCGTTAAACTTTTTACACTGTAAATTGTAAACTCGAGTGTTTAGAATTCGCTACTCGAGTAATAAAGCGCGTTTTCCACTGGGTTTCTCGTGAAGAATTTTATAAGGTTGTTTTTCGTGCGTTCATGAATTTAATAAGTCACGGAATATCGAAATATAATTTATAAAATATATATAAAATTCTCGTGTCACAATGTTAGTCTGCATACTCCTCCGAAACGGGTGGACCGATTCTCATGAAATTTTCTGTGCATATCGGGTAAGTCTGAGAATCGGCCAACATTTATTTTTCATATGTACCACGGGCGAAGCCGGGGCGGGCCGCTAGTAAAATATAAAATTCTCGTGTCACAATGTTAGTCTGCATACTCCTCCGAAACGGGTGGACCGATTCTCATGAAATTTTCTGTGCGTATCGGGTAAGTCTGAGAATCGGCCAACATCTATTTTTCATATGTACCACGGGCGAAGCCGGGGCGGACCGCTAGTAATTTATAAAAAGAACATTTAAAGGGTGCAAAATTGTATATACAAATTGCCTTACATACCATTTAATATTTTTAATTTTTGAGGTAAGTAGGTATACTCATAATAAAAATTTAAAACTTTCAATGTTGTCATGTGCTGTTTTAACATGTGTTTCGTAATGATATTATGTACTATACTTTTCTTCACTTTAAATATGTACCTAGTAGGTATTATCTATTGTCTCCAATCTACTAATATAATGTTGTTATATTTCTTTTCTAGCAAATAAAAAGGTATTTAGTCATACATATAACTTAACTGATTATACAATAAAAAGTTGTTCAGACGTTTATTGTACTTATAAATAAAAATGTGCAGTTCAATAAGAATTTTAAATTCAATCTTCTATCGCGATGAGGTTTCAACCTTTGTCTGTAAATTCTAAGAATTCGAGCAATTATATTTTTATTTTATTCTGAAAGAACTCGGAGTTTTGCACAAGAACTGAAATTTAATATTAGACAACAAGAAAAGGAGAAAAGTTAATAAAAAAAAACTCTTGTTATTTAGAAATACTATTACATAAAAGGAAAGAATGTAGTTGAATATAAAAGCAAGAGAAAGGAAGGGCCGGGTTTGACATTTTTTTAGTCTATTTAACCAAGATAGTTCATAGCTTTAAAAATGTTGTTGATTTAATTATTAAATGTGTTTAGGTCATTGAGGTATTATTATAGAGAGGATACCACGAACAAAATCTGTGCGACAAGCGCGGCGGCGCGGGGCGGCTAGTGAGTCATACAATTTGTAGATATTCTGCCTCATAATACTTATACTTAACCAATCAATGTAACAAATCAATATTGTTTATCTTATTAAAAAAATATGAATAAACTTATCAATTGAAACCAATCAATGTAACAAAAAAAAATTGGTAGACGATTGACTCTAACTAGTGTTACAAATAGTGTAGTAGCGATGGCCTCTCTAGTACGTAGTACATAGTAACTCAATGGTTAAGGTACCTATATTTTTTTTTAAATATGTTTTCGTACCATATAGTAACTCGTCTTAGCTTTGGTTAGGTACTTTCACATCTACGTGACCAATGTCTTTATTATAATTGTAATATAATTTAACTTTAGTTACTGACCTTCGGTTATCATCGTGTCCGATTTATGCCTGAAACAAAAACACAATACCAATTACAATTTCGTCAATCAACGCTTTTATCCAAATAGTTAACATTTTTAAGTCTATCGTAATTCAATTTTAACTTTTTTTAAATTAACATGCGTTATTAATATAATAACTAAGTTTAATTTTCATAACTTCGTATGTATTACTATAACCTAACGTATAACGTATTCATAACCTAAACTGTCGAACCAATTGTGGCGAATTTTGGCAACAAAAAAGATTGGTCAACACCTTGTCAACACATAATTTATTATACGACCTACATAGGTAGGTTATATAAGTTCTTCATGCGAAATAAAACAAAAATTGTATTAAAAAAAATTAACAATGAAACGAGCGTATCCACGGGCGGAGTGCTAGTAAAAAACATAAAAGAAAAACAAATTTCGAACGATAAAGTTGATTACAATTCAATACAATGTACAAAAAGCTCTCCATCACAAAAACTATTAAAAACGGATGGCATTTTAAATAACGATTTATGGATTCTATTCAATGTGAAAAGAGGGATATAACAATACTTCCAGAGGCTTCCATTCCAAACAACAATGGACAGCAAAGACAATAGGTTTATTCTCACGTACAAACATAGATGATATAAAACGCGCCAATCTCTGTGGTAGGAAACTACGGTAAGTTATGCAAATATCACGTACGTAAGTTTCGAAAGAGCTTTCAGAACGTTAATGTGTTTTAAATTGGCGGGAATGGCATTTAAAAATGGAACTACGGAATATATCGCTAAAAATTTTAAAGGTATTTAGGTACAAGAGCTCCTCTCTCCTTGCAAAGTAAAATTTTGACATTATATTGATGCTGTTTAAAGGAAAATTATAAGGTAAGGTAAGGTATACCTACCTTAGGTATAGCGCCTGGTAAACTTCTTGGCCAAAAGGTAGCGTGGTTGGGGAAGTTTGCGCATCAAGTTTAGTACATTTTTATATGCGCAAGCTCGCTACTTTTTGGCCAAGAAGTTTGCCGGGCGCTATACTACAAATAAACTACGTATAAAAAATAGTAATTCAAATAGCATAGTCTGAAAATATGTTGCCGCTAGACTATTCTTTCACGCATGTCAACCTTATTGAATGTCAAAAAGAACCGAAAATAATATAAATGTTTTGAACGTATTGAACGTACATTTAATTTCATTTGACGTTTCATACAAATAATATTATTTGAAATATTTCCTTCGCGATGAATCCTACTCGATTCTATTAATAAGTCCTACTTCCCCTCTTCACAATACATAAATTCGATTATATACAGTAGGTATAATATAAGCTTCTATAATGAGCTATTTGCGTTTTGTTTGGTTCACTGATCGATTTTAAATGTATTTATAAATCGCTTTATGCGTATTACTTGAGCAAAAATATTACATCCATATTTCTAAACAAAAAGCTCCTCTTATAATTTAAAGGCATAAGAGGATTTAAATCATGTAAGTACATATTCACGTTATAGGTTTAAGAACGATTTTTGAAGTGAAACTTCTTTATCGGGGTTGGAAAAAAATTTAGTGTAACATTTTTTCGTTACGCGTGACTTTGATCTTTTTCGTATCCCTACCACGCGTGATTCGACGTATTTCTGTTAAGTTGCTTAATATAGTAGTCTATATTTTTTGAAAAATAAGGTCGTAAAAAAGTTTCACTTCATACGTGTGTACACTAGTACGCGCACACATTTTTTTTCATATAATATGTATATTATAATTATTACCTTATATCTGACTTAGTTAAATGGAAGGAATACAACCGAAGCCTGTCAGTAATGGGAGGTCTATTTAAAAATAGATTGTAAGTACTTTTTTATTATAATACATCTCTGATGCAGGTCCACACTGCGAGCCTAGCGCGGTTGCGACGGCGGGCGCGAAATATCAAACGTATGAAACGCGCCTTTGCGTCCACATTGAAATGACTATGGCGGAAGCCTAGTGCGACGGTAATGAGCGAGCCAGCGCGCGTAGTTTTCAAACTCTCCTATCCGCGCGTTCTGGCCACACTACGGGCCTAGTCAGCAAGCGACCCAATGCGCGGACGGCGGGGGTATCAAACCAGTTCGGTCTTGTCGCTCGACTTCTTATATTATATCCTTTATTGTTTTTCGTAAAATAGCGGTAAATACTTAATTGTTGAAGTGAAACTTCTTTATTTATAAGTGCGATTCAATCTAAAACACATATTATATACACCACAGTAATTTTGTAGGGTATAATCTCAATTCTTCATATAAGATTCACCCGTTATTTCTCTGTATTATTTATTTCGTGTACAACTTCTATAATGATCTCATCTCAAAATCGGACTGTCCAGTAAAAATAGCAAATCGTCCAAAGTTTGCAACACCCGAAAAACGTCGAACCGCTACTTGAGCTCGCGCGTCGGTGTGGCCACCGCGAGCGCCCGCTCGTCGCGCCCGCCTAGGCCGCCGCCACCGCGCATTCAGTGTGGACGCACACCAAAGGTGTTATTTCTAGACCAATGACCCTTAAATTAAATTAATACCTAGCACGTACGGATAATCTAATCTGGAATAAACTAGGGCACAGATTAGAGAATAGTTACTTCGTAACAGATACATCACTCCCATACAAAAGCTAAAATACCTACGCTATATTTACCTACAAAATGCGCCGCAACTCGGCTGCAGTAAGAAATGTACTCTACGAACACGCATCGAGAAGCGAGTTTCCCGCGCACGCCGCGTGATTGCGTCATCAAACGAAAACTTTAGGGTTGTACCGAGCGCGTAAATTAAACACAGAGTTTCTGAAACACTTAATTTTTTATTGTTAATTATATTTGTTACATTATACAATAAAAAAAATGAAATCTTATTGATAGTAGTTGTTTCCTTCGGTTTCGGTCTCCTGGATAAAAAGTAGCCTGGTAGGTTTGTGAGTTTCTTTGTTACTGCGTGGCTCGGAGGCTGCTGACTATATGGCTGAGATTTACGGGTTCACGGGTAGAGGGTTCATTCGGGTGAATCTGCGGCCACAAGACCAATACAGAAAAAAATTATATTATGTGCTTTAATTTTATGAAATGTTCAATGTCTTTTTTACAATCGCTGAACTTACGGTTATTCAATTTAACTGTTGTAAAAATTCTGAATCTTATGAATAATTTTAATAAATAATCACTCTTGAACTCCGACACCCGTCCACATCGCAATAACCGGGCATCTTGGTAGCGAGCGCGGGAAACGTGACGCGGGTGCGCAGTCGCGCGTGTGCCAACTGCCAACCAACTGCCGCTTGGGTCGGTACCGACCTACTGTGCGGTAGGCACTTATAGCGCGACCTTGAGCGAGTGATGGAGGCCTGACTAGGGTAAGCCCAACAGCTTGTCACTCAAGTGTCGCTACAATGTATGAAATGTAAGGTTTGAAGCAAAATTTTATGTTTTGTAACGTTGTCAACAAAAATTAATAAAAGTTATAGCACAGAATATATAGTACGAGTTACAAGTAACATAGTTGCCTACTAGTGATAGTACCTACTACCTAAGTACACAGATATACATACTATACTTATATAGTAGTTTATATATATGAGTATAAAAGAATTGATCGTGCAGCGAAATTCGTATTCGAATCTTTCGTTCACCCTTTTTAACGTCTCGATCTTTTTGTTAAAAGCATTGGTTCTTAAGTAAAGCACTATCGACCTTACTTACAAAGTACTTATTTAAGTCAGAATATTATAGTGCGCATAGTGTATTATTTACTTTTTTGTTAGGCATCTTAGTTTCGTTTCTTACTTTATTAAGATAAGTATCTGATATTTCGGGTCCGTGGGTTACGCCCCCGGTGTGTTTTGCCCCCGTGGTGGAAGCCCCCGATTTTAAATTAAGTTATTATAGTTGATTTCGCCGAAATAAAAATATTTTTTACTAGATACAGACGATGAAAAAAGTGTTTCGGAACCAAATACGTAGACAAACTTACTAAATAAGTATTCTAACTAACACAATATTGGATACTATAAACATGCTACAAGGATATTCACTTTATTACTATATTACAATTATTTATTGCCGCGAACAAAGTTACGTCGTTAGATACCTAAATTTGAGTAATGCAGATTTGTGACAGCGTCCTTAAGTAACACGATACAGTTCCAAAGAATATTCGCTATTACCACATATTTTAGTGTTTGAACATTCTGTTACCAATCTTCTAAATATTTAAGTAGATGCCTACCTATATACTTAGTACGTAAATAGTATTTAAGTACTTAAAATAATCCTAATTTTAAACTGTGATTTTTAATTTCGTATCTGTGATTTTGCATGTTATTGTTGCTTTATTTTAATGTTTGGTTTTATTTGTTATCAAAGTTGTATTTACGTAGATACCTATTATTATTTATTAGACATTTAATTTAATTTTTATTACATATTAAGTACCTACGTATTACCTATTATTACCCATTAGTACCTATTATTAGATAAGCAAACGTTTGTTACACCGACATTGTTAATAAAGATTTATAATAATAAACTATGATTTTGATTTTAATAATGAACCATGACTTAGACATTTTTTATAATAGGTTACACTTTGCTATCTGACTGTACTTTTGATAAAAATATTTAACTAATAAATATTATAGTACTAAAACGAAATCGGGGGCTTCCACCACGGGGGCAAAACACACTGGGGGCGTAACCTACGGACCCGATATTTCGTTTTAAAGCATTCAAATGCTTTATAAATAAGAATTATTAAAGAATAGAAAACATTTGATCGCGAGGCGAGATTCGGGCCCGCGTCGCCCGGGCAAGGCGAAGGACGTGGCTCATTTTGCGCGGCGAACTTTTTTCTATTCTTTACAAATGTATCATTTAAGTAGACATGTTTTATTTAACATGAAAATCATATAAAATCCAAAGCTATACATAAAAATAGTACATCAACAAAAGGACTATACATAGGTAATCACACCATCCGTCAATTCGCGTTAATGTGACGTTATACAGCTCATCAGACGTCTCCTCGTTTACCCTACAACGTGCCTACAACTAACACTATAGTAACTCATAAGCTCTAACATAAGTCTTTGGCATCTCCATCGCTTTTATAGCCATCTACGTCGACTTCTTTCAACCTTCAGCGGAATTAGTGCTCTAAATAAACTTAACGTCTAGCGCAGGGACGGTATTACATCGCTTTCAGTGAACCAAAGCGTCTGGTTGTGACAGTTTTTCTTAGAGAAAATCAGTTTTCGTAAGTGTACTCGAGTCACTTATGTAACGTATGCTAAAAATGTTTTCATGTAAATAATTGGGTGCTATAATGGTGTGCGTTTAGTTAGGAAGAAATTGGTGATAGGAGCGTAAATAAGGCTCATTTTCCTGTGATGTGTAGTCAAATGTTAACTGATGTGAACCAGAAATACTCTTCTGCCCAAATGCAAATTAACGAGCATATACAAGAGGCAGATTATCTTATTAAGTTGAGCAATGAGAATATGGATCGTTTTGAGTCGCTGACCAATAAATATGTATGTCAGTGTTCAAACAATGACAATGAGCAACCGTCGCCCCATAAGCCTGACTACACAGACATACATAGTGTTAAACCCACTACCACAATTACAACCAGTAATACTAAATACCTTTCAAAGCAGGAAATAATTGTGCTGTCAGATAATTTGCGTAGAAAAACTTGGGAACATTAGGTAGTTAGTCAAAAAATAAGGCGAAAAGTATTATTAAAATACTTACTTAGAAAACTTCAAAAGTAACTTGAAGGTTTCGCCTATTATTGTTTGTCGTAGGTATACTAGACTTCATATATAATTCACAATTTTTTTATGTGATTGAAATTTTCCAAATCAGTAAATGGAAACGATTTGGATCACAAATACCTTCGAGTTTTCATTTATTCGAACCATTTGCTTTAATTCCCCACGAGAATTCGCTAAAATACCTGTGTCATAAAGATGGTTTCATAATTTTGATTAGTAGCGATTAACTTTTTGTTTCATATACTTATAGATTTTTTTAATTAAAATAATTTAATTGTATCTAATTATTATAATAGAGTAGATCGTTATTATATATTCTGACGAATAGGTAGACGAATTGTAATTCATGAGGAAAGAAAAATACCTATTTAGGTAATAAAATGGCCATGATAACTTATAGACAGGCTTAGTTCCTTAATTCCTAGTCATCTTTAGTAGATGAACCCGTTTTCTATTTCAGCATATAAAACTATATATATGGGAATTTACAAATGATTTACTTTCTTCGAATTTTCTTTCGTTTGTTTTTATTCTTTCGCATACAAAGACACAAACTTTCGCTTCCACCATTCTCCGAAGCTTCTATAAGTTATTTCTTTGGCACCAGTTTAGTTCTTTTAACCATTAACAAGGATAGATGACTCTACGGGCCAGTCATTAAGGTCACAGGTTTTACGTTGTATGTCAGGTAATGGAAGAAATAGACAAAGTGAACGATGGTGTTCATTGATTGACTCATTTCTTGTATTTTTCATGAAATATAATGTATGAAATTCAACTGAAAGATAACAGATTTTTTTTACAAAGTAAAACACTATATTCAAATGCATATTATCACTACATAGTATAAAACAAAGTCGCTTTCTCTGTCCCTATGTCGCTATGTATGCTTAAATCTTTAAAACTACGCAACGGATTTTGATGCGGTTTTTTTAATAGATAGAGTGATTCAAGAGGAAGGTTTTAGTATACAATTTATTGTGTTTTAGACAAAGTGTGCGAAGCCGCGGGCAGAAAGCTAGTTTATCATAATTAAAAAAAAATACGCATAAGTTCAGGGTCTAATTTTATAAGGACTATCAAAAGGCCCAAGCTTTCAACAATGTTATGAAGTGACACACAAAACGAAATTGAGAACCTTTTCCATGATTTGTCATTTAAAATATGACCCAAAAAGCCAAAATTTAAAGAGTTATATTCACTGTTAAATAATTTAAAAATATTCCATATTCTATACAAACAATAAACATGAGAAACGTTATCTTCAATATCGAACATACCTATTTATGTTCTTATTAAATATGTAAGCAGAACACATCAAAGGGCAATATTTTCATAAACATCACAAAGGTACGAATAAACTTGTCAAATAGAAATATAAGGCGCGGGTCAAACACAAGCGGTGCGGGCGCGGGCGTGCCATAAGCGCGCCTCTTCAATCTGTTTTGCACCACATCCTTCTTATACATTTTGTATGAAAGAATTTTGGACAGGCGTCGAGGCGGCACGCCACCGTTGCGCCGCGGGCGTACCGCAGGCGCGCTTCCCCCATCGCATCCAAATAGAGGTCAATTCACGGTCATACACAATCAAAAACAAATCGGGTGGTAGGAGACGGTAGCCTGTCAGTCAAAAATGTGTTCTCTCTGTGTGGAATTATATAGAGCTGCTATTACATACCCTTCTTCGTTTTGTTTTTAAAGGTGAATTGAATTAATCGATGAAATGATTTACACAGGTGATGGCAGTAGGGAAAGTGAAAATGAAGAAGAGCATAATGAAAGTTCCCATGTATTTACAATGTCAGAAATAAAGATAATCCTGATTTTGATTGTGTTTTTTATTTATTTGTAATTGTAATAATATTGTGGAATGATCAGTACTGTAAATACTTTTGAACTGAGATTTTAATGATAAGATTTATATGGTTTAAATGTAAACCTGTGTTTGAAAACCATATTTTATCTATACTAATATGTATTATAAAGAGGAAAGGTTTGTATGTATGTATGTATGTATGTATGTATGTATGTATGTATGTATGTATGTATGGTTTTCACGCATAAACTAGGTACTGGACCGATTTTGATGAAATTTGGCCTTGGGATCTTTAGACCCTGAGAAAGAACATAGGCTACCTTTTATTGCGAAATATGTACCACGGGCGAAGCCGGGGCGGACCGCTAGTACAATATAAATTTTGTGTTATTTTAACCTTCTTTTCTTCCATCCTTACACCAGTACTACTTTAAAATTACTTTAAAAGTACTATAAAATTTTCCAAGTAAATTCCAACATTTCCAACAAAGATATATTTGCAATCGTGGGGTTATCCTCGCTATTTACTTACAAGGAATTATCCATAGAAATCTAAATAACAAGACACTAGAAGTCGTAAGCGTGCGTGACCTTGTCGCCACTCAGGTGATTTGCACATCACCAGTGCATTCGTCACTGTTCAGTTGCTCTGGAGACGTATGAGTGTATACATGGTGTGTTGCAGCAATTCCCATTGCGGAAATTCTTCCACAAGTTGTAGTTATACTTATAAAGGAATAATATTTCATCGGAAAATATTTTTTTTTAGAAATAATGCCGTTTTTCCTTAAAATTATAGAATATTTACAAGTATTACGAGTGTCACCATAGTAATCGAAATAACAATTAATGACACAGTCGACCATTCTTATTATCACGTTTGTTCGTATTGGAGCAAAAAGTCTCATATACTTAGGGATGTTATTCTAAAATAAACCGTAAATTCGTGCGTTAGGATACATATTCAAAAGCTTAATTTAATAGATCAGTTAGTTTTCACTAAAATCAAGCTGTCCAATAAAAGGCATAGTTTACTTGTGTGTACTGTTTAGCTTTCGGTTTGAATGTGTTGATTTTGGCGACAGCGGTTTTCATACGAATTATGACATTATAGCCCTTCTATGTGTCTTGTTATTTAGATTTCTATGGAATTATCAAAACAAAATCGTTACTTTCAAATTAACGTTACTTTCAAATCTCTTTTAGCACAAAAAACATAATTTTACTAAATTATGCATGAAGAAAATGC
>CAJQZN010036845.1:1474-18909 GCA_907164685.1 Colias eurytheme | reverse complement strand
ATATAACCTATAGCCTTCCTCGATAAATGGGCTATCTAAAACCGAAATAATTTTTCAAATCGGATAAGTAGTTCCTGAGATTAGCGCGTTCAAACAAACAAACTCTTCAGCTTTATAATATTAGTATAGATTATTAATTTAATAGTAATTTTCAATTAAACCGTGGAGGTTCGGTTCCTGTAGATACTAAACAAGTCAATAGGCATGACGACAGTATCCATAAATGATCGAATTAGTGTTTTTAAGGGAAAATGTATAATAAATAAATTAAAAATAGTGACTTAGAAATATTAAAAACATTAAGATTAATGAGATTATCAATAAAATAAAACATTGAAATTCTGCAGTCGGCCATATTGACTGAAACACGCGTGACGTCACGTCTTTGTAAACAACTTCGCGTCAGGTGTAGGTATTTTGTTGTTATGAATATGTTAAGAATACGCATTTTTATTCATTTTCTATTTTTTCACGTATGCTTTATCGACTCAGAACAGAAATATAATTGCGAATTCACGAATATGTGGTTCGGGTTTCTCTGCGTCAAATTTATACAATCATTATTCCTTTCATATTATTTTCTCGCTTTAAACAATTACTAACACTTTTTTTTGGGTATTATTTTTATGTAGATTCACATTGCAATACTGCACACCACTTATAAACTTTGAAATTAGATTCTATAACACTTAATAATTAAATATTATTACGTATTTACGTAAGAGTGACGTCACGCCTACGCCATGACACCTGTGAGCTGTTTTTGCACAGTTAATAAATATTTATTGAAAAATGGCTTTTATCTTCGTTAAATTTAAATATATTAGCGAAATATATGGTTTTTCTTGTTTAATAAACGTATACACACATTATGGAAGAGGTTTTGAAAATCTTTCGTCATGCCTATTCCAGCTGTCCACACTCATGTAGCCAACATAAATAAGTAAAATCTACCAAACCAATAGAAATAATATTAAAATATACTTTCAGTTTGTGAGAACCCTAAATTCATAGGTTATTAAGGACATACATACATGCTACGTACTGCCAAGTCCCATACTGATTAGTAATATCTCCTTTCAAATATTCAGACTTTCCTGTAAATTCCTTTTGTTTCATAGAAATAGCATCAAGCATGTAAGGTAACATTAAAGGCTTACATAAACAAAATATATTAAAAACTGTGACCTTTTACTGAAACACGTGATCCTGTTGAAGTCTTAAATTGTATAGAATATAGATACCTAATACAGACCACGACGGCTCCAATATCCGTTTCTACTTTCGGCGACACTCACATTAAATGGACTTATTTTTAAAGAACTCAACACAACCTATAACGGGGTCTATATAGACTAAAATATTGTTTACCCATACATGCATATATTATGTAGAACTAATAATATGAGACAATGGCACGACAGAATAAACCTTTTAGTAAAAACACAGGTAAGTCATGAATTCTTGTTAATATTGTAGAGGAATTTAGACTGGCAATTTGCAAACTCCACAGATTACGTTTTATTTTGATATAGGTTATTAATTGTGTATTGTTTAATTAATAGGTATTTAATAAGTCTTTCTATATTTCAATATCACACGAATTTTATCTCCATCTGAGAAATCTTCATTCTCAACACCTAATACTGGAGAAATCTTATTTCTATAATGTATTTGTTACAAATTAAACAACATTTATTTAGCTCTCTAAGATATTATATACCACTCAATGTGAAATAAGCCGATTTCTTGGTAAAGGGCAGAGTTGAGTCTGTCCTTAAATTGAAGATTAGTCGAGAAGTCACTTACGAGTTGTAGAGAAATTAATTGATGTTTGCTGGTGACTTTTTTTTTAAATGGCTTTACTTTGACATAAAATTGAGGCTTAATTAAGCTTGATTTTATTTGCGAAAAAGTAAGAATAGCTTGTTTATTATGTAATTAAATTTATGTGAATTTAGAGTTTTCGTGACCGCTCTATGGCGTGCCTTAGGAGAGGCCTATGTCCAACAGTGGACGGAAAAAGGCTGAAGAGAGAGAGAGTTTTCGTAATTTCATACGTTTATTCTAGAAATTATTACATACAGTTCCTAGCATATAAATTATTCCTAATTGTTTTAAGTATACAAGTAATAAATATTTATAAATAAATCTTATCAAAATTGCAAAAATAAACAACCGCAAATTAAAGTGTCCAAACCACCTAAACAATTATTTCCCTTCAATCAAATCAAGATCTTTTTAAAGGTCCCATCTTGAGTTTTCGAGAAGATTAAAGACTTAACGACTCGTGCAATTTACAAGAAGGAATACAATGGAAAATAATTTATATCTACAACGTAAAGCTTCACTACATAGTATAAAACAAAGTCGCTTTCTCTGTCCCTATGTCCCTTTGTATGCTTAAATCTTTAAAATTACGCAACGGATTTTGATGCGGTTTTTTTAATAGATAAAGTGATTCAAGAGGAAGGTTTTAGTATATAATTTATTAGGTTTTAGACAAAGCGGGCGTAGCCGCGGGCGGTAAGCTAGTTAATAATCATTTGCTAAAAATGCTTTAATAGCATTAGTTTTAAAGTTTAATTATTTAGTCACAAAGAATCAACTCAGTTGATACTAATGTTAGTTGATAAAGAGAACTTTAACAATAAAATATCGTTCAATCTCAATAAATATAATAAAAATATTCATATTTTTTTGTGTGTTATATTTTCAGTTCCAAACAAATTATTTGTATCTGAAGTTTGATATACCCTGAAGTAATTTTTGTCTTAGTTTTTAAATTATTTATATTTGTCTGTTTAAACCCGGGCAAAGCCGGGACGAAAGGCTAATCGTTCTTATGTATGATTGTCATATTTTGATGCACAATAAAAAAATATTTTTGGTTGTCTAAAGCCGAGCAAAGCAAGGACAAGCGGCTAATAGTCTATGTAAACCTGTATACTAAGTGCTTTTGTGAACTATAAAACTAACCCTAATGGCAGATGTAAGCACTTTAAAGTTTAACGAGTTAACGTGTAGTTTCATGTAATTTCAATATGTATTTTATAGCAGAGCTTATATTATAAATTATAGTTTTTACGGCCCAAGAGAATTTATAAGGTTTATTAATTATAACATACATTCTCGATAAAAAAAGCGTATTTATGATGTTTCATTTTATTTTAAAACTAATACCGACAAAAGAGCACTTATATAGAGCGGTGATATTATGTGATACCTTCCGCCCGCGGCTTCGCCTGCGTTTTCAAAGAAAAACCTTCATAGTTCCCGTTCCCGTGGGATTTTCGGGATAAAACCTATCCTATGTGTTAATCCAAGTTACCCTCTATATTTGTGCTAAATTTGATTGTAATCGGTTCAGTAGTATTTGCGTGAAAGAGTAAGAAACACACACATGCACATCCTCACAAACTTTCGCATTTATAATATTAGTAGGAAGTGAATATTTTCGCCCAGAACCAATTGCAATAAACTTTCTTTAATCTATATTTCACTGCAATCATTTTGACAGCTTTTAAAAAAAATTGTAGGCTATTATTTTATGGTCTAATTAGATGTATATTTTTGTACTGTACATGAAACGAGTCGTCTTTACAGTGATCCTACGGTGTCTAATGCCTATAGATATCGGTGCCGGTTGGAGTGGGGGGTTAGGTTTTTTCGTTACGGAATTTTTACCTTATAGCTCTATTTCCTTAGGTTTATATCACAGAAAAATATTGCATAACATCGCATCGCTGCGCTGTGCCGGTTGGAGTGGGGGGTTAGGTTTTTTCGTTACGGAATTTTTACATTCGGTCGCCGCGCTCAAAGTCTGAGATAAAAGCTATGCAATAGCTTAAAAACACATATTTATTCGTACGCGTGCGAAACCGCGTGTAAAGCAAGCTTGCATTCAATTGTCGACTAGCCTTTGCTCTCTGTATTGTAAACAATTATTTCATTGCAGTATAGAGGCGATATCATGCTTTTGTTCCGTTTGTATCGGTAACAAATAACAATGCAGGTCATTATGTAACCTTTTATTTTGCATATTCGTTTGTTAATATTGTATAAGCTATTATGGGTAGGTTTTGATTAAATTGAAGTAGTAGGTGTATTAATAAAACGTACGTTGTTCTGGGCAATAATGAAAGAGGACGCATTGAATGTTAAAATTTTAGTCATTCAAAAATAAGTGTCTTTTTATCAGTATTTATTATTATAATTCATACAAATAAATAAATGATTTGATTTGATTATAGATATTTAAATATTTATATTATACTAGCGGTCCGCCCCGGCTTCGCCCGTGGTACATATGAAAAATAGATGTTGGCCGATTCTCAGACTTACCCGATATGCACAGAAAATTTCATGAGAATCGGTCCACCCGTTTCGGAGGAGTATGCAGACTCACATTGTGACACGAGAATTTTATATATAAGATAAGATTATAACATAAACCTATAACCAAAATAATCGAAGCATCAATGAAAATGGTGCCTTTACGATATCACGTATTAACGAAACAAAATCTCGCACAGCTTCCTTGGCAAATTTTGAAATTTACAAGTATTATACCTATAGCTACTATATGTTTATAACAAACAACAATTTTAAAGTTAACGAGCTTTTGATTGTGTTGAAAGTTGCGGATTTATAATTTAAGGATAAGGAACAATGTGTGTGTGTAAATTGTATAGGTTTGTGTGTGTAATTATCTAAAGAACAATATATGTGTGTGTTTGTGTGTATCAACCAACACGTACATGCACAATAAATATACATACATATGGTACGAGTGTGTAATTTGACTCACTCACAATTATACAGTTTGCTTGTCAAACCGCAATATTTGCTGTTTAGACTCAGTTAGGTTGGAACAATATGTTTGAGGTCTGTATTATTGTTCGTTTATGTGTTAAATTGAATAGCTTTGTTATTAATGTAAACAAAGGTATGATATATTTATATTTCATAATAATTATGATATAATTATTGTCACGGCGCTGTGTTTATCTATACTAATATTATAAAGAGGAAAAGTGTAATTATGTATGTATATGTATGGTTTTCACGCATAAACTACTGAACCGATTACAATGAAATTTAGCACACATATAGAGGGTAACTTGGATTAACACATAGGATAGGTTTTATCCCGGAAATCCCACGGGAATGGGAACTATGCGGGTTTTCCTTTGAAAACGCGGGCGAAGCCGCAGGCGGAAATCTAGTGTTTAAATATTATTAAAATCGATACTTCGGTTGACTGCTTTCCATTGAAACGCATACTAAACCTTAATATTATTATAGGTCCAAAAAACGAGATTAGTAGATTACAAAGGGCTCTTCAGATAATCCTAATTAAATTACATGTGTTGAATGTAATATATATGTCACACCCTTATCTTTCACAATATAAAGATATTAAAGGCAAACGAATGGAATTCCGTAATTACCTAAAAGGAAAAATCCACAATCCTTTATGTTTCGTATATTTTTATCTTTTACATATAAATGTTAAACCGACCGTTGAAACTCAGAAATCATTAGAATAATGGGGTATGTGGAATCTAAGATGAAAAAGAAAAAAGATTTCACTTCACATATATCACGTTATTGTTTAAATAGCTCGTGTAATATACCTAGATATAGAAAACTTTGTTTCTCGTTTAAAAATATGCATTCTTTTTTATATTTTAGTTTTATTTTTAAATATTAAACGTAGAAGTTTCAAGGTTTTCAAGAGAGATTTTTGTTGAAGGTACAATAGATGTTATTTGATTAATATTAATATTATAACCTCTCCGTATTTTACCCTTGTATAATTTTAACACCATTCCGATATGGATACAACTTGGAACGAAAATAGTTGAAGACCTAGATCACCCCTAAAGGATAAAAGTTTTTGTCTGTCACTGTTTTCCAGAGACGAAATCACAAGTCACAGCTACATCTATCTACTTATATTGTGACTAATATATTTTCGTACCAACATAATATTATACTTATGAGAGTACCAACATTAAATACACAACATACATATATAAACAACTTTATGTAATTGATGTTACACGAGTTAAAGTTTAAAAATTAAACAGTCATCCGCTGTAAAAACGGATTAAAAACGTGTACGAATTAAATTATTAAGCTCGACGTTTTTTAACGTTAAAGCGAGCATGGTCACTGACTGACAGATATACATCGTACATGCACTACAGGTTAATTACGATTCTCTTAGGGCCGATTTTTCAATGCTTGGATAAAACTTATCCGTCCAATAAAGTATTACACGATAATATTAAAATGTCACGTAAACTGTCAAATACGGGCAATTAGAATACGTTTTAAAAATGGTAGTTTTATACATTATTCGACGAATAAGTTTTATCCAAGCATTGAAAAATCGGCCCTTAATCACGCAAATAAATGAATACTAATAAGTTGATAAGCGCTAAGCTGATTAATTATAAATGTATGTACCTAATTATTACATTATTAGACTGTACCTTTGTATTTTTAACCATGCTTCAAGAGTGCTAATAATCTGTATAAACGATGGTGAATAATTTACTTCTGACATAATAATATGACTAATTCAAGTTATGGTGCAACTAACATGGGAGAACCAAGCACGTGCCCTAAGCTCCAGAGTTCGCAAACTCATGTACATATTCAAACTATTAAGAAATGTGGCTGATACAGAAACGATACGTATTGTGTACACAGCGCTGTGTCAGTCTATTCTGTGTTATGGAATATGTGCATGGGGTGCAGCTTGTAAAACCATACTGCTGAGGGTGGAAAGGGCACAAAGGGCGGTAATAAAAGTGGCATATAAAAAGCCCTTCCGATTTCCAACAAAACAATTGTACCTAGAAACCGGTCAACTTAGTGTACGGAAGCTATTTTTAATGGCGCTTATTTTAAAATTCCACAAATCAGCTGCTAGAACCATAATTAATCCTGAAAGTAGACGTCTCACATGGAAAGCTCCTACCACTCACACATCTTTTGCTCATAAGTTCTTCTCTTACCTGGGTCCTTACTTATATACTAAAATCAACATTAAATTAAATATTTTTAAAATGACTAGATGGAAATTAAAAAAGTCCCTTAAAGTATGGATGCAAGGCCTTGACTATATTCAGACTGAAGAGTTTTTGAAATTGGAAGCATGAGACAACTAGAAAATTATTTACAATATTGATGTACACACACACATACACACACACACACACACAAACACACACACACACACACACACACACACACACACACCCCACCACACACCACACACCACACATGAACACATACTTGCATGTTTAAGTTTGCATTGAGTTTAATTATAGTAGTTAGCATGAATTTATATATTTTAACGAATTTATATTGTTATTAAGTATTTAATAAAAATAAAAAAATTGTTTTGTATAGAAGATTTTTAATGTGATAGTTTACATTCTTAGCATAAGGATTAAAATGTACCACTGGAAGATACTTGTTCCCACGACACAGGGAATCCTAGTGTGGGAGCAAGGGTTTTCAATTTCTATGCATCTTATATTTTTTGGAAATAAAGATTATTGTTTATTGTTTATTGTTTATTGTTTTAAACATAATATATATCATAGTAATCTTACTCATAGTGCCCATAGTCCCTATTTATCACTTCCAATCCTACTATTCCTACCTTTTTATAAATGTTATAAAGTGAAAGATTCTGGTGAAAATATGTCACACTTTCACACCAAAAAGGATATACGGATTAGCATAGCTTACATTTTAGGTACCATACGAGCATAGACTACAGTTAGTTTCTCCATAACCTATCTCAAATTCATATCACAGACATGACTTGAAACTTTGATTACATTGCTAAAAGCCTGGAAACTTTACCTGTTTTGATTTATTCGTACACGTGAGTTTGTAATTTAGGACGTACGGGATAAACCGTGACTTTTGCTATTTAGAATTAGTTTTCGAATAAAGCCTATATTGTAGCCTACTTTATAAACTTCACAGGCGAAATTTTGTTTAAGTTACCTGTAAAGCAATAAGCAATTTTCTCAGGCGAAATGGAGTAAAATATTCACCAAAAACTATGGTAAGCGAAGTTCAATCTTCTAATATTATTACTCTGAATGTTTTTATTTGAATTCTTATGTCTGACTTATAAACATCTGCTCTGCATATAAATAAAATACTATTTTGTATATAGATAACTAGCTTTCCGCCCGCGGCTTCGCCCGCTTTGTCTAAAACATAATAAATTATATACTAAAACCTTCCTATTGAATCATTCTATCTATTTAAAAAAACCACATCAAAATCCGTTGCGTAATTTTAAAGATTTAAGCATACATAGGGACATAGGGACAGAGAAAGCGACTTTGTTTATAGTGATTTAAAGCATGGAATAATCACTTTAAAACAACAGCTCAATAAAAATATGTCAACTCCACTCCACTGTTGCAAGCGCTTATAAAAGTTAAACTTTAGGCTCTTAATACAATTATGTATCAATTTAACATCCCTTTTACACATTAGCGTTCCCTTATAATAGCAAATTGCTTTTATGTGATATAGAGTCAAAGGACTAAAGGTCAGCAGGCACTTATGCATTTTAAGTTTTAAAAGCGAGATTTTAATTAATAAGCCAAGTTAAAAGTGTTTTAAAAGAACTTTTAGTTAAGGGAGAATATTATATGATACATGGAAAACTTTGGGATGTTTTTGTGCAATTTTTGTTTGTATTATTTTAAAGAAAATTATTAATTCATTGTTTATATTGTATTAATTTTGAATAATTTTGAAAAAGCCTTAACAATATGTACAAGGTTTTTCCAATTTAAATTATTAACGCATGCATACATCTGAATGTTTGATTTCGAGCCTGAATTAATTAACAGCCGTGAAATCTTTCTGAATTTTTTGGGTTGTAAAAATTGAACAAACCATAAAGAATAAATACACCTATATAAAATGCAGTTAAATTATCACATACAATTATTATCATAATACAACAGACGCATCCAAATTTAACTGAACAAAGCAAAATATTCCACGTATTTATTTGAAACCGTCGCACATATTAAAACGAGACGTTAAAAATACAGGTTATTTAAGTTCATCACGAATGTTCAAAGTTCATTAAAATAACTCACCTTCTAATTCCAATGTTGATTGTGGATTTGTAACATCAGAAGGGTCGGAACTGCCTAACGATTCAGTACGCCTACCCCCATATTGAATTGGATATTCCATTTCAACTCTTAAATTATTTGCATCACGCGTCCCATTCGAACCGGTTTTTGTTCCCGTTTCGTTTCCCTCGCTCTCGTGTTTATTCGTAGCCAATTCATGAATATAATTCCGACCTTCATTCTTGTTCATTGGCGCTGAAATATCGTCGATTCCGCTCATCCGAAATCCAGTTTTGTTCACTGTCGACGAATAATCGTAGAATATTTTTGTGCGCGTCTCGTCGTCAATTTTCAGCTTCTCCATTGATTCGTCTTTGCTCTTCCAAGACGCATCTCTGACTGCTTCTTCTGTATCTTTGTAATGATATTCATATTCCTTATTAGTTTCATTTAAAATTTTATTAAAATATGCTTTTGATTTATTGCTTTTTGATTCACTATAATAATACACATCACCTGTGCTATTAAAATACTCTAATTCGTATGATTCATTGTTGTTCAAAGGTTTTCTTCTAGATCTATTTAATAAGGTTTCATAGCTGATAGCTTCGCTTACGCCATTTTTGACTGCTATTTTTTCAGTTGTAACTAAATTTACATGTACATCATCAGGTATTCTGGTTTGTGTTCTCGTAATCATTTGCGTACTGAGAATCGGTAGTACAAATGGCAGTATACAGTATAGGGTTAGAGAGAGGGGTAAGGTAGGTTCTCGAAAGGGTGAGAAGGGTGTGGGGGGAGTCCGGCGGAGCCTCATGCCAGGCCGGCGGTCAACACCGACTTATCTGAAAAAGGACAAAACGATTAAATTGCATTTGTTACTTGGAACTGGTTTTGTTAAGATAAATTAATTTTTAGTTTTAATTAAGTTCCCGAATTGCATTTTGTTACGTCTTAAGTTTAATTTGTAGCAGTAAAATTGTTCGGTAATTATTATTAACTTGAATTGCATTTTCAGCGAGTTTTCGTTGGATGAAATTGTGAATAATTTAATTATAAAACAATGAGCATTAAAAGACTAGTTATGAATTTCCATAGCTTTGTATTTTATGTAAATAGACATTTTGGTACTTTAAAATGGAAATATGTTCATAAAAATATTATATTATATTATTACCCTTTTTAACAATTTCCCAATCCCATAAGGGTTGATAACTTGATACCATGTCAAACCCATGTTTATATCTGTTAAAGCGTTACATGTATTCGGTTACCATTTGATCCTGTACATACATTGATTTAATTTAGACATTTTTTTTCAATCCTGTTTTTATTTCTGTCATCTATTTCAGATTATTCATTTTACAATATCGATTATTATTTTTATTCACAATCTGCTTGAGACATGAATTTTAACCGAATGTCTCAATATATTGCTGCATTTGCCGTATGTTTAAGAAAGTTAAAAATGGATTTTAACTCCTATATTCGGAACACGTAGTCTGCTATGTGGACAATATACAGTAATGTGGTTGGTTATATTTGAATTTGAATCTAGTCGATTCCTTATCCTCGTGAGATATGTCATATGATAGATGCATTTTACATTTTCACTTTTCAATGTTGTTTTCATATATGATTAACTTTTGTTACCAGCTACAATTTCCGATATTTTTTTAGGAAATTTTTAATTAACTCTACATCAACGAATTTGTAGAGAAATAGGATCTGAAGTTTTTAAACATAACTTGTGAAAATATACTAAAGTAAATTAACTAAACTAAAGTAAGTAAAGTTACTTAGTGTAAAAGAAGTGAAGTGATTATTTAGATCAGTATTGATTTCCAGTTTAGTAATTAAAAAAAATACAAAATCCATACCTTTTAAATTTATTTATTTATTTATGACACTTTATTGTACAATAGATACCAGTAATAAAAAAACATATTATTATATAATTTAACATGGAGAACATGAATATGGTAAGTGCACAATTGGCGGCCTTATTGCTTAAAGCAATCTCTTCCAGGCAACCGTTAAAATAAAGAACATGTACGATGCTGGTTAAACGCGAAGACTTTTCACCTTTTTACTGAATGGAAACAAGCCTTTTATTAACCTTCAAGCAAAAATACAATCAACAGTACAGCATTTGCATTTAGTCTCTTGCGACTTTGTCTATAGAAAAGAAAACGTATATTTAATTCTTTCAGGCTCGTCTTAGTCAATTTAAAGTCCTAAGGGACTAAGTTATCTTGGCTAATCCTTAGCCAGTCTTATCGAACTCGCCTTAAATATCCTATCTATTGGTCCTAAGGGCTAATTCGGCAACTCAAGGCCATTTCTGCGGGACCTCAGTTAAAATTGGAATGATAAGACACAACAAACTTGATAAAATATAATGGTTTCTTTAATCTATATAATTCTGGGAACACCATTTTTAATTCGTAAAGATTCATACAAAACGCATACAGAGTCTTGTAATAATAAAGCGTCTATAGATATTATATACAGAGAGTATAAGAAACCTGTATCCAAATAGTAGGAATAAATATTATGTTCTGGTGATGGTGATATTCCAATATCAAGAAAGTATTTTATTATTCTTCTCATTTAACTACACGGCGTTCTTCATACAAAAAACACAATAACTTTGAACTAAACTAATCCCGAGTACAATCAAGGTGGCATTTAGAAGAAGATTGACGGAAAATGACGTCACAAGGAGGAATTTCTCTCTAGGAGAGATAAGTCAGACCTTCCTTAATTGAATGGTGTCACAGCTGCAAAATTATTAATCTGTTCAATCGTGTGACGTCATAGTTATCTACTTGTTTCTAGAAGTACATAGAACCTTAAGAGCATAATGAGGAGCGTAATTTAATAGTAAGAAAATGCAAAATTTGTCTTTTTCATAAAACGTTATCATGAAGCAGTTAGGTGTTTTGGAAAGTAATGCTATTTTTTAAGGGATTACCTAATCAATATGTATGTTGGTCAGCAGCCATAAACAAATCAATCAAATTGCATGTTAATTGATAAAACAATGAAATATAACGATAAAATGTTATTTTAAAACGTGTTGACACAAATAACTTAGATTTTTTGGAATTCTTATTCTATTTTTCTCATTATTTATTAAAAAGTTATTTGTTTACAAGCAGATCTTAGTATTTATCCAAAATTACGGTGCGGTTTAACCGACCCTTCATTAAATATTTAAAAATATGTATGTCATATTTATAATTACACGTAAATATGTTTCACCAGACATTGAACAATAGATAGGAATTTATTCTATTTTTAGAGATCCATCAAAAAAAAATATCGAAAAAATTACACAGCGAAAAAATGTCAAACGAAAAACGTTGTATGCTCTTCACCATCTCCTCACTTATATATTTTCATATCTCTACATGAATTTCAGTTACAAAAAAATACTAAAATGTTTATTAAAATATAACCAAATAAACGGATAAAAAACACAAAGGTATAATAATATTAAATTTATATCTAGCTCAAGTCGACTGTAAAATCAAATGAACAAAATAGCTTCGTTGGGATAAGATGTGC
Source organism: Colias eurytheme (assembly GCA_907164685.1). Taxonomy (NCBI): domain Eukaryota; kingdom Metazoa; phylum Arthropoda; class Insecta; order Lepidoptera; family Pieridae; genus Colias; species Colias eurytheme. The sequence goes on along the minus strand of CAJQZN010036845.1, from coordinate 6,199 downwards.
AATTCATTTTAAACTCTATTGTTATTAGAGATAAGCTTCATTTTTCCTTGTACTTTTACGAAAAGAAGGCGGCAAAAGGTGTACTTGTGAACTTATAATTTGCTAATCTCTCGAAGAAATACTGAAGGTCGTGTTATTTTATGCAAAATGAAATTGTTTTTGCGCTTTATTTATTAGTTTAGCTTCATAAAACTGTAGAGCCCAAAAGGCCCAGGAAAAAACACTTAATGAATGAGTTTAAGTAGGATTATTTGAACAATTTTTAGGTATTTTTTTAATCATAAAATTACATACCTACTGTTATTTTTATTACAGTACAATAATTTAATTGTAGGTGTTTGAAATATTTAACAAATATCGAAGACCAACAGGTATAATTTCTTATTGAGACCTAATTACTTATTACTATTTCAGACATTTCGTAAAATAAAAAAACGAAATATTTATCCAATCAATATTTTTTTATGAATCGAATAATGCTAATCATCCAGTTAAAATGATAGATTATTTAATATTTATTAAAAAGTATTCAATAGGTAATTCAATAGACTACCAGAGACATTTTCAGCGAGTGGTAAGACCCTTATTAAGTTTAAGGGCTAATTTTTCAATCCTTGGTTAAAACTTATTCGTCGAATAATGTATAAAACTACCAATTACCATTTTAAAATCGTATTCTAATTGCCCGTATTTGACAGTTTACGACATTTTAATATTATCGTGTAAATACTTTATTGGACGGATAAGTTTTATCCAAGCATTGAAAAATCGGCCCTTAAATAAATAAAATATAGTTTAATTTTCATCCGATTGCGTACAGCCAATAAAGTTTTAATGCCTCCGGGATTCGATACCTAAACTACGAACACGTACTAACAACAAACTATTGGAAACAAACATTGTACGAAAATCCGTTCCACTGAGAATCTGCGGGTAGATTTTAATCTTTGGAACTGTACCAATAAATGCGATTATAACTTTTTAATAATATTTTATAAAAAAAAATCTTGGGCAGTTAATTATATAGAGATAATCGGGGTTCGGAGGGTGCTACTGTGCCGTCGTAAACATTATCTCTGCCTAAAAACTAATTTAAATATACTAAAACAGAGTATTATGGTAAATAAGCGATAGTGTTTGTGAATTTATTGAGTGACTACTGTGATATATTGAAGACTTAAAGAAATGGACACGGAAAAATACATTTCACTGTAAAATATAATAGCGAACAATGCAATTCTGTAATTATCATAACATTAGACATAACCTTGACATAATTTATAATGGACAACGTATTGACGAAGTTACTGAAACGGTATTTTTAGGTATCACATTAGACAACCACTTAAATTGGAAAGCTCACACGGATTCTGTTTGTACCCGTGTAAATAAGTTTGTATTTGCCCTCAGAAGAATTAAACAGATTATTGATGAGAGAGCGGCAATCATTGCATATCATGGTTATGTTTCATCGTTGCTTCGGTATGGTCTTATTTTATGGGGCAACTCTACAAACGTAAACAAAGTCTTTATAGCTCAGAAAAGGTGTGTCAGAGCAATATGTGGAGTAGGGCCCTTAGAAAGTTGTCGAGACTTATTTAAGCGACTCGGACTTTTAACACTTACTTCTTTATACATCTTGGAGGTTGGAATATTTGTAAAACAGCATCCCTATATGTACATTAAAAGTTGTCAAAATAGTCAGTACCCAACCAGGGATCCTCACAGATTGCAACTTCCAATTTGTCGCACTGCTTTATGTGGCAAAAACAGCCATGTTATGAGTGCGAAGATATATAACGGAATCCCAATGGCATTTAAGGAATTGCCCATGCAATTGTTTAAACTTAAATTAAAAAAGTGGCTGCAATCTCATTGCTTTTATAATATAAATGAGTTCTTTGCTTGTAAACACTAAAGATAAATGATAATAATAACTGTAATGTAAAATGTTAAAATTAATCTAAAAATATATTGTATTTTAGTGAGTTAAATACACATAAATATTTGCATGCCAGGTTGCTGGCGAGTTGTGCGGACTTTATTGTAATATATTATTGTAAAACCTTGTATTAACCACAATTCCTGCAAATAAATTATTTCATTTCATTTCATTTCATTTCAACACCTACCATTAGTGTTACTGTTTTTGTGGACTTATTCAACAATTTTAATGGTTTGAACTAAAACCGAATGCCGTTTTATTGTGCACGGAAGTGATTCTAAATAATTTAAACGAAGAACAATTACATATAAGAGTAAAATATATCAACATAACCTTAAAGTTTTAACATTTATTGTGATTCGTATCTATGATTCAATATCCTAGCGACACACAGCGCCATCTAGTAGAAAGAAGCTGAGGAACTCTGTTTGCAATCGATACGTATACGTATTTTTATTTTATCAACATGGAAGAGATTTTAAATGCACTTAAATTTATACAAAAGGAATTGGATAACCAGAATTATTATCCAGGAAAGTGGAAAAAATATTACCGAACAAGTTACACAGAATATTAATACTATGTTAGAAGAAAAATTTTGTCTTTGGGAAGAAAAGCATAATAAACTTAAAGAAGTCGTGGAAAATCAGGAAAAAAGAATCTATTTCTTAGAAAAACAATCAAGACAGAGAAATTTAATTTTTTTCGGTATTGAGGAAACAGAAAACTCGTACGAAAGCCTGGAAAAGAACATTATCAAGTGGATAGATCAGTTCTTCTCTATAAAACTAAATTATTTTGATATTCAAGAAGCGAGGAGAGTAGGAAAGAAAGGCGACAGACCACGCCCAATAGTAATTGCTTTTTCTACTTTAGGAATAAAAATAAAAATTCTTAAGAAAAAACTGATGTTAAAAGATACTCCCTACTACGTTCAAGCGGACTATCCGAAATATATACTAGAAAAGAGAAAAGGATTAAAAGAACAATTGAAAATAGAGAAAGAAAAGGGTAACACAGCTACAATCAAATACGACAAATTAATTATTACCGAAAGCATGCACAAAAGAAAACTTTCTTTATCACCTGAAAATAGCACAATCCCAAAAATTGAGAAAACTACTCAAGCCCATAAAAAGAATAAACAACAACAGCTCAAATCGACGGCCAAAAGATCAAATAGCATATCAGAAGGAGTGATAAAACCCGGCATGTTAAACTTTTTAGTAAATACAAATACAGTTAAAACAAATAACACTCAGAACGTAAATAACAAGAACATATAACAACTAAGCCCCTCCTCCAACATAGATCACAGCACAACAAGGACCAGATACCAAGAACATCTTCCAACCCGGCTGGTCACCGTGGAAGATAATGACCACAACCCTCCAAATGAATACACACAACAGCTATCATAGTGCAAAATCATTTGAGAATTTTTTTTTGGGGGAGGCCTTTACCCAATACGGGGTTTCTACAGACAATCCTTAAAAAAAAACATTTAAAGAAATAAGAAAATAAATGATAATTCATAAACTTAACATAAAGTAAAAATTTAATAAAGCTAAAAATACTGTTAACTAACAAACAAATATGTACTACAACCAACTTACTTTTAATGTAAATTGATCAACTAAGTGTAACTATAACGTAGATATAAAAATAGTTTTAAATGATTGTAACTTGTTTGTAGAAAATAAATGGGCTTTTTTATTTTATTTTATTTTAAATCGTAAAAGAAGGAATAACCGATTCGCTAAGTATAGGAAATAGAATATAATAATTATAAAGAAAACATAATACCTAATAATAAAGGGCTTCCCCACGTAAGCCTTTCAAGGGACAGCGGTTTTTTCCTTCGGTTGGTACCTGTATATTATATATGAAGAGAGATATTTTAAAGTTTATAATCAAAATCAAAAAAAAAAAGGCTCTATGTCTATATATTTTTTTGTAAAATTGTGACGAATTTCTGAAAATAAAGTAGCTGCTTACGGCTTACCACTAAATGTATTTAAACCTTCATTCCAAGTTGTAAATGAGAAAATTGGTTAAACCTATAAATTATATAGCAATATTAATTGAAAATCGTTTCTACCCAAAACAGTTGTGGTTAAAAGGTGAGCTATCGGTCCAGCAAGCGGAGGCTGCGGGCAAATCAATTATTTCTACAACCGTGAAATGCGGTCACTTTGGTCGCTTCGTTTTAGTTTAGGACTGCTAAATGCTCGTGAAATGGGTGAATTTAAGGGTAGGGTTTAAATGGTAGCCTTATCTTTTGGTTATCTAATTCTGTTGTATTTATTTAAAACTAGCCTTGTCCCGGCTCCACCCAGGGGTAAAAACATCATTAAATATAGCCTATGTTTTTCAGGGATAATGTAGGATTGTAATGGTAAGAGAATTTTGTATCGGTCTAGTAGTTTCGGAGCCTATTCAATTCAAACAATCAAATCTTTCCTCTTTATAATTTTAGTATAGATTATAACTCTTACATTATTTATTACGTTATTTCATTACTTCTTCTACTTCTTATTCTAAATAGAATGTTATGTGCAACCTTTTCTTCTGTGTATTATTTTATTTATTAAAAATCTGTCGCTAGAAAAAACACAATATTATGTTATACTAGATTTCCGCCCGCGGCTTCGCCCGCGTTTTCAAAGGAAAACCCGCATAGTTCCCGTTCCCGTGGGATTTCCGGGATAAAATCTATCCTATGTGTTAATCCAAGTTACCCTCTATATGTGTGCTAAATTTCATTGTAATCGGTTCAG
>CAJQZN010036844.1:0-23261 GCA_907164685.1 Colias eurytheme | reverse complement strand
TATTCGATCTGATCGACGATTCTGAATCTAATTTGCTGTGGCTAATAGCAGCTTGCGGTGGCGCGTGCGACGCAGGTGTAGGCCGGCTGCTGTCACACCTGTCGTCGCATCAGCTGCGTCTTGCTAACCTTTGTTCTACCACAATTAACTATGCACTAAGCTCATAGCATCTGCATGCAAAGCCGGCCCTAGAACTAATAGACGCGAAGTGCTCAATAATTCGATTACAATCAGCCAGCTTGGATGTACATCGTACATAGTTCAATAGCTTACAAATCTTTACGATTCTCTTTATAATATCGTAGGAGCTTTTCATTCCGGTCAATAATTTTGGTGATTAGTTCATGAATTTTTATTTAAAGGTATTTATTGATGTGACGTGTTGCTTTTAACAATGGAACAAAAAGTTGATGTACTTTCTCCAATTTCAGTAATCGAAAATTCCATGAATATATTATTTGGTATTGTATTGTATAGATAATAGTTATTTGATTACGTAATCGTATGACATAGTGGAGAGCCTTCAATACGTTTAACACGTAGTAACAGTTTATCAGGTGTAGCTTATCGCTTGTAGTAAATTGCACATATACTTTACACTTAAATAGTATTGTAGAATCTATTGTTTATTGTACTTCGTAGTAGCTAATCCAAGGATATTTTACTTATATAAGTAGGTATGCCTCCTTTTTCTTCAACATGATTTATGAAAATTATTTTACTTTTTGGCATTTTTATTATTTTTTTCTTAACTGAATATTGTTATAACGGTTTACAGAGGATAAATACCAAGCTTTACAAAGTATAATCTTTAGTTTCGTATTTACAAGCTACAAATAAACGCAAGACAAAGCGAAGCAAGGGAGCATTGTTCCTTATTGTTCCATACGGGCCCCGTGGCAATTAGAACAGGTAGTTACGTATTTCTACGAAATCGTGAACAAGAATTAACTCAACCTGTATAGTCAGTCCTTAATGCAGCTGTACACACATAATACATATAACAATACGTTTTTAATTTTTATTAATACCTCATTTGTTAGATCATGTTTCGCTTATAATTCTATTTGTAACACTTACTCCATGAAGTAAAGATGTACATAAATGTACACAGTGAGATACGATTCTTTGTTATAGGCGATGAATCAATCCTAAAATATTTATTTACATAATATATTATGAAGTAGGTAATATAAATATCGATAATATATTAAAATATACTACAAGTTTATCGAGTTGCTACATTTTAGAATGATAAAATGAGATTATCATATAAGATTGTAATTTTTGCGTGAAAAGAATTATCTTCGCAAAATACAATTGAGGCTACACGAAGCAATGGACGGTGTAATTTCGTATTGACTCAGAAGCGATGTCTTTGACATCATATTTCACCCTTGGCCGTGTCAAAGCCCCGAAGATGTCCTGTAGTTTTCATAAATGGCAAGTTTTATGAGGGCCGGTTATTTACGAAGCGCTCGACGCGTGCCGCTCGCATTATGTGTTCGTGCGATCGACTCGCAGATGTATCGTGCAACGCAACGCATCCGACCTTGCTCCTTTTAACGCTGTACAATATTTTAATGCTCGTTCTAGAGTATCGACATAACTCATATCTGTAATTTCATAAACAATAGTCTCATTATTACCTGTCAAGTATTCTGTACCCTGAATCCTGATTTTGTTAGGTAATGATAGATGGTGTTGTCCATTCTATACTCACTCGTCGTGTTGTAATGTTAGTTACTTGCAATGTAATTTCAATAAATACTTGTTAACATTATACCATAACAAATGCTTAAATATGCGATGTATTCGTGCCAGTTATTCAGTAATACCAAATACCAATAGTCGTTAAACCGGAATCCGTCGAGTACGTTTCGGCTTAGCCGGAATAGATTTCCAGCGCAATGTTTGTACACAACCTACCTATCGCATGTAGCTCGTATTCGGCGGCGGTCTCCGACCCTAGTTAAATAGTGCATCTATGCATCTACGGAAGATGTACGGGCGGATCCCATTTCCCCCTGCCCTCCTCACCGCGTGCTCCGCGTCACGTACGCATCGCCCTTTTAGACCTCATTCGCACGAGAGTTAAAAAAGCGTTGCGTTAAAACCCGGCGTTGGCGCTTTTTAAACGTTCTCTCTGTGGTTGTTCATACTAACGCTTTAAAATCACTCATGTCTCGTCTCTGGCTTCAGTAAGACGTGGAAATGGTTTCTGCTAAAATAATTACGTAATGTCAGTTGCGTAATATCTTTATGATATTTATATTATTATATTTGCTTAGAATTCCTCGGAAAGTTTGTTCTTAATAAACCACTTGTAGGTACCTACTTAGGTATTTGTTCAAACTCGTCATCGATAAACATGTTACTTAAAGGAATATGATAAAAATACCTACTGTTTTAATTTTTATATGTTAGGTATATTTGAAAGAAAGAAAGAAGGAAAGATTGGCACTAGCGATTTGTGTTATTAAAAGACGAAAAAGAAAACAAAAGGCATTCTGGGTACATCCTCTGAATGAACAGAGATACTTAAAAGGGCAGTTTGTGACACTGTACGAAGAGTTAAGGCAATACCCCGGAATTTTTTTAATTATTTTCAAATGTCTATAACGATTTTGAATACAGGAACGGACGAGACTCCACATCTATAATTAATAGTTCGGGATCAACAATCCACGACATCGTATCGATTTTCTGATGATTATAAGCACAACAAACACGTGCTACCGCTGAGCGAGCGTGCGGCATACTGAACGCAGCGCCGGCGCTTTTTTAGCGCTCGTCTGAATAATAGTAAGAAGTTTCCTATGGTCTATTTTATTTAACGCCCAACGCCGAGCGTTGAAAATAGAACACTGCGCGATAAAAAAGCGTCGCGCTTTAAAAGCGCTGACGTGTGAACATATACTTGGGAATGCATTTGTTCTATTTGGACGCTTTTTTAACGGGCGTTAAAAAAGCTCTCGTGTGAATGAGGTCTTACGCATATAGAAGCGCGTTAGAGAGGGGCCGCGCGCGCACTCTCGTCCTCTACCAACTCGTCCGCTAAGGGTACACGTTATTAGCTAACCCCGCCGCTCCCCTTGACACATCACATTTCGCCCTTTAACGCTTTTCGGTCGTCTAGACGCGACGCCCTCCCGACGCGGAGAATAAATTCACTCAACATTACTCGATGCAACTAATGTAACATTACGTTTTGTATCTAGGTCAGGATTCAGGATCTAAGTACAGCATGGCTAGTACGATGGTGACTGCGCGCGGTCGTCGACACTAACGGATCGCTATTTATACCTGCTTCGTAGTGCACCGGAACTCGCTCGATGCATTCACTGCAAGCGTCTCTTCTCTGCCAATGACCTCTTTAGCATGTTTAATACACTTCCTGAAACATGAGAGTTCAAAAGTGTTTGTCTTAGTATTTATTTCAATATCTTAATATACGTCATTAGCAAGTTCTTATTTTGTCTAAGTTGCGAAATGGAAGTTGTGGCAATTTCGCCCTTCAGCTTTGTTTAGGTTGCGTCATACACCGCCTACATCTGTAGGGCTCGCCACCCACGAATGACATGAACTGTGTCAAGCAGCTTGCCCTAGTTTAGTCATAACTAGAGTTTTTTGTAAATTACGCCCATACTTTTTCCGGATATCATTTCTTTGAAAATTGTTGAGATATACATAATTCAACGCAACTCTTATAGTTCACACCTATGTAAACACATTATTCGTTATAAAGTTTACCAGTTTTATTTAGAATAAGCCTAGAGTTATGGAGGCAGATTGTTTACTAGTGATTTAACATCAGTTCCCTGCGTCTGCGAGTGGGTGCAAATGTATATTGGATCTTTACTCGATGTGCGAGCGTTGGCCGCACTGGAATTTCCGCGAAAAAATCGGCGCGTCACATTACCGCGTCACTGGGTCGCGCAACGTCATAGTACAAGGTCGCAGTCTATAGTCTATAACCAATATTTGATTTCCTCATTATTAATTAGATCAAATGAACGGGGCAAAACAAGAGCAATCGTAAGCCAAAATCTCAATTGTGTCCAGGGTCACTTTTTAATCCTGGACTTCTTGAGTCGAAAAACACAGTGCAATTATAATTAAGTAGTAAAAATAAAATATAATTCACCCCATTTATAATTACTTTTAATAAATTATTGCTAAATTGTAAAGTTTTATTTTAGTTGGAGAATATGATAAAGAATGACTTACTATTTTTAATTGATATAAATTATAACTAACAATAGATGATTAGTGATTGGAATGTGATGACAAATAAATCCGTGACTCAGGTCAATGGCATTCAACATACTAAATCTAGTGATTACGTTGCAAGGTCTTGGCTAAATATATTTTAAATCGCATTCGTATTCCAGTTTAACAACGCTGTCAATGGATTTAAAATCCGCTTAGAAACGAATTTTATTAAATCATGTTAGGAACGTTTTCCTATATTTGAACATGACCAAAATGCCCAATATCAAAAGTGATTGTGATAACAAACAAGTTCGCCGGATACGTTTGCGTAGGTGAGAATTTAGTTATCTATGTTATACGCGAAATAAATTGTAGATAACACAAATTGCGTAAGTAAACATATCGTAAGTTACGTACTGTGAAATAATACAGATAACACGATAAAACTGTGACTGTAATGCCAGGTTTTATAAAAATGTTACATTTAAACTAAACATATAAAAGAATTTTTCCAGGTTATAAAACAAAAATGTATACAAATGAGTCACGGAGCATAGTTAACAATCCAACGTGATCCTCCATACATAATTATGATACAAGAAAGCTGTTCTCACGGATGTCGATTCGTGCTTATTTAGCTAGCATGTAAACTTGTACAATAGGCATTAGAAAGCGGGCGGTGACCACAAAAAGGGAGCATTGGAAGGGCTCCGTTTCGACTGAGTCGCTTCTTGCGACACGGTGTTACGGCACTATTGAACGATAACCTCTCCCCGCGTCCCACGGTCCACAGTACGCCATACCCCGTACGCAGAATCGCCAAATACAGACGCTATTGTATGACGAACAATCTCTGACGTTGATGCCTTCTAAATTTTCACAAAGGGTTCAACCCTTCTAAATCGCAACGTTGGGGATGGGGCATAGTTTTTAATTTCATGCATGTAAATAAGTATTGGACTTGTTAGGACACTTGTGTACCGCGAGTTGCAGGGAAGTCGTCAAGGGCACTCTATTTTGTAATGTAATAATAGCGTTCAATGTTGAGCTCTTTTTATGTTAGGGGAGCATCGTTTTGCATAATTCTGTGAACGATTTTGACAACATGTTCGATTTTCAAAGCACAACATAATATTTTAAGTTTTAACGTAATCTAAACTGAGGAAGAAACAAGAATTATAATGTTTATTTAACGACGACATAAAAACTCGTTCCCATAATACGAGGCGGCCGTATGTGATAATCTGTTGTTTTAAACATTTATAAAACAGTTCTAGAAACCAGTCTGATGAAGCTTGTATTTGTTGAACTCGAAGTTTTTTTATGAGCGCATCGGGCGTGCATTTCTAGTACTGGTTCAGAATGCAGCTGTACTGAGCTCACTTCCTCATTGCACGGCCTCGCGGTGTCTATGCATTGCCTTCTGCAAGTCTTATTTGTGCGTGTTTTATGCACATGTGTGAGTTCCTATATTTAAACAACGTAGCTATTCCTTTTGAACACAATCTAATTCATATCTGTTTGCAGAGAGAATAAAATAAAATAGATTCTCAAAACCAATTAAATGATAACTTAACACAAAGTAACCTCTGCAAGTTAGAAGCCTGAAGTACCGTAAGGATGGCCTCTACGTGCCCGGTCACTGCGAGCGGAATAACCGGCTCGTATCTAATGTTTCCTTAGTTTAATGCAAACAACTGCCTTTCGATTCAATAACTTAACGCTATATTATTCTATGTCCGTTATATTACAACACCTCGACAGATTTATATGACACTTCTGTTAATGTTCTGGTATAGTTTGTTTATTGCACTTTACCTAGATTTATACGAATTTCGACTCGATTTTGATACGTACCTAAAGATTTGCTTGAAACTTTAAGGTTTGTAAATCAACTATTAGGAGGTAAATTAAATTTTACATTTCCAAGTAAAGCTCATTTAGAGAAACTAATTGCTTTAAAACGGCAAGAATCCTTAGCAAGGTTCAGTTTATACAGGTCACGGCAAATATGCGCGGAACAACTGTAGCCATGAAGTTAGAAATACTCTGCTCATAATCCGAAATAGATATTGCATATGAAACTCTAGTATATGTTAGAGTATGAGTGGTAGTTATCGAATCGCACGAAAGTAGGTCAACTTGTATGACGGCAGCGATAAATGAGCCCTCGCTCGTTCACTATCAATTTGTGCAATATATGCGAGCCGCTGCTTTGGCTCAAATACAATGGATTTCATGGAATATGTCACCGATATGACACGGTTCGATCCGATTATCCAGCTATCGATCCGGTGACGGCTAAAAGTGAAAATGTGGAATTGCAACTGCGAAAATGGTTCGAGGTCAATTCAAAATATGTATGATCTATATTATAAACGTTGCAAACTAAATTTACTTTCATTCCTGTTTGCATTGTTGGCGCAAGTATGTTTACATAAACAAAATGTTGCCACGGCGATTGGTACGGTTTTGTGTTTATCGGAATGCCTTTGTGTTGCAATTGTAGTTTCATTTGTTATATTTTACCTAGATATTTTATAGAATAATTGTTTATACTGGCAGTATTAACATTGGCTTTGTAATTTGTACAATGTTATTTGCTCGTGTTCTTAATATGCAATATTATCTTTTGTCTCGTTTTCCAATGGTCAAAACAGCTCAATGTTTTATTTTATTTTTACTTTCTGGTGACTTTTTTTATTTGAGATACACATATTATGTATTTACAATACAGTGTCATTCACTTTTATGTGTCATGCTGCTGAGCTAAAATTATTTTGGCTGGTCGTTCTTTCCGCCCTAAAAATAAATTTTACAGTTATAAATGCTTTGTTTATTTTTCTTTCAGTTTTATGTCAATTGGTTCACCAATAAAAATAAAAAGTTAACGCAATAAAACTTTAATAACTATTTCTTATATTTCATCCGTTAAAAATTAAAATTTAGTAGATAATTTAAAGATTGTCAATTGTTTATATTAGTTTTGTGTTTCGTATTTTTATTTTTCTGCCACCTATTTAATTGCACGTAAATTCACTTGAGCAGTTTAAATATGGTTATAGGTAGATTCATAAACAGGGCCAAGGCTTTTATTGCACGTTTCAAATAAAGTTTGATAGATAACAAGCAAACTTAAATGCAGTTCGCGTTGCATACAGTTGCCGTGGCACCAAGGTCGTGATGCAATGTGGTCAGGTGAATTGTAGGTACGGTAACGTTGAATGCATCGCGTGATTGCGTCACGTTTATATTGAGCGTCATTACTCAAGCAATTTACTTTATTATGGTTTTAAACTGTATATATGTCATCTATGTTTTGTACTTCCGTTATAGTTTCCCATTGTACAGCAATGTGTACTGTGTATATTTAGAAAATTGTCGTTGCCAACTGCTAGCATCCGCAAAATCAATATTGCTATACGCGCTTGTATCCATCGAAACGATTCTCTCCTTCAATGATAATAATGGACAAACAATCAATACACTTTCTTACAGTTAACTGAGTTTGAGTTTATTGACCATTGTTTTTCAGATTGCATGAAATTTACCCATAACATTTGTAAAAAATACAAGCATTAAATTTATTTGTTCTAGATCTTAGAAGCGTAGCAAATGCTCGCAAAACATTGACCTCGGAATTTCTTTCGTGACCTGGTCAATCTCGTTTCAATCCCTCGCGTTAATGGGGAAGTGGGTTATTATTACACTTAACTAACATTCCCCTTTAGTTGTCGACGTCGTGGCCCGTGGGAAAGCTTCGTTCATTGCCGCTAGCTACATCACGTGGTCTAGCACATGGGGCGCACCTAACGACTGCTTACTTCAGTTATGTAAAGTGTTATGCTGTGGCGAACGACGAATGAACTCTATAAATAGCGGTCGATCCGTCCTTGAGCCGCGCGAGTACGCAGAAGTAGGTCAGGCCGAGCCGAGCCTCATGCCGGTGTTACTTCCTCCCCCACACTCCACGTTCCCTCCCCGGCAACACCTCTCGTGTACCAACCGTACAGCTGCAATGTTGGCAAAACGAGAGTCTTCCGTGTTTATTTGCCTCATTTCATGTGGGCGATCTAAATTGTACGTCTTTACAATTTTGCCAAAATTTATCTTACACTAATAGAATGACAAAGAAAAAGACCTATAAAAAGCAATCTTTACTAAAAGGCCAATAACAGGTAACCGTAGCGCGTATCAAATGCTGTATCAAAAATAAATAATCTTTTAAAGAGACCCCGTAAGCCAGGTGCATATTCTACTATTGTCAATTTTGTTTTTTTTTCTGGAGATGAAATATAATTCCAACGCATACATGTATTAAATCGCTCCTGCCATCTTATTACAATAATTTTGTTACCTGAACGTATTGATACCTCGTTTTTGCTGGCAGGTAGCCGGTCGGATTAAGTCCCTCGCTCGAGGATAAGTACATAATGAATCTTTGCGATAATTTCTCATTAAAATAAATTCACCGAATCTGTCTTGAAATACAAACCCTTATTGAATAAAATAAATAAAAGACTAAGAATTACGTATATTTTTGGAAATTTAAACTTATTGTTACAAAGAGCTACACGTGTCATGTTATCAATCATTGTGATATCGAAGTTATTGGTACATGTTAGAATCTGTTTGTTTATTGTGATATTTATATGAGCGGGGGTTCAACCGGTTTTATATCAGAGTCCGCCTGATATTCTTATCTGCAGAGCTTCATAAATTGAGCATGAAGTGTTAAGTAAACATGGTCTACTGATGGGTAATGAGTATACTTAATGGAAAAGCATACGAGTGTAAGAACAATGTCATGCTTTCGAAGCACAAAAACATCCTTTGATGTTCTGACGCGATCGCCTCGCTCCAAACCTGTCGAGTCTGAAGTATACAATGCTCTTCGTAAGGGGAGGTTGAATTACACTTTTTAGACGGTCCGTTCTTATCCAACGAAATAGCATTGTTAGGATACAACCAGTTTATGACAAAGAAGTTTTTTTAATCGGAAATATTATTGTATGTATACAGTCTTAAGGTGAAAAAATGACGTAAAACCATATTCTGATGACACAAACAAAAGTTTGTAAAAGTTCCTTCGTTACGTAAACACCCTTTGTAAACATTGTATGGCTTCTTTAATAAGGAAATCGGTATGAAGAAATAATATAATGGACAAGTACCTAACATAGCGTGATATTTACCAATTGTTAGTAGAGCCAAGTAGAGCGATACATGTGAATAAGTAATGTTAGATGGCATTAAGTGTATGAACGCCGCTGCGGGCGATGTCGGTGAAAGCTCTCGTCCATTCCTATACTTGTATGCGTATATAATCGCCATTTAATTTGGTCGGTGGTATCGTGTACAGGACGCCACCTGCCTCACTCCTTTGTTTCGACTTGCAAATGTCAGGCGAGGTCATCTAAATAAAGTTATACCCGAATGCGTCCGATTCGGAACGCGATCGCTGTCTAGACGTTGCGTTGCATCGTCCGATCGATTGCACGAACGAGCCTCAGACGGTCATCGACCCCGCGGGCGCATCGGTGACGTTACGCTCCGGTGATGCGCTCCTCAATAACCACGTCCACGGATGTTACGGACACGTCAATTTTTGTAACAAACTCCTGCGCTGGCTAGATTCTTTTGCTTTTTGCTCGCGTTTTTGTTTGATAGTTGAAAGCCTCCGTTACTTTACCTGAGCTTTTATTCTTTACATAAATTCCATTAGGTACTTCATTTTATGGAATCGTTTGGGCTGTATGGCAATTTCTCTGTGAAGTTTACCACAAAGATTTTAGTATAGTTAAGCTTAAATTATAAGAAAAAAATATTGTACCTACACCATTAACTTGCCGATGCGTACAAGGAACGCATTTGTAAAGAACACCGCAAAAAACATGCATTGAATGTTCCCGAAGTTTAAGGATCACTTTGCCTCACTGTTGTACAACAATATTATGGTTATTGTTGGTTTTGCGTTTGCTTTTATGATTATTGCTTTTTCTAGGTAGCAATGTACTAATAACTGCCTGACCTTCAAGGACATTCAAGAGCAGACGGCTACAAAGACATTACCCTCAGCTTTCGAATTTTTTACGTATTTGCGTTGTTATCTCAGGCAATTATCTAACTATTACAAACGTCACGCATAAAGAGTTAAGGCTTTGTCAGATAGGACGCGTATTTTAGCGCTGCGTAGTAGCGCTGCAGCGTCCTGTTTTAACGTCGCGCGAGGCTTCGTCAAACAGAACGCTTTAGCGCGCGTTAGGACACAGTAATTGATATTATTAAAGCTGCATGTTGTTTACATAATTATTACTTACGAACAAAACAAGGTACAGCGATATTAACTCCGGAGTCGGAAGAATTTTTTACTTACCAGTTTCATTAATTTCTTCTCCGATTTGTGCCCACAATTTTGCCTTCATTGATATATCTTTATAGTTTATATGAACTATCCTTCGTATTATATAAGCATGGATATTTTCTAACCAATTCTATCAAATTTTCGGTCATTATGCAGTATTTTATTATTATTTTACGCCTATTAACGCCGACGCTAAAATTAAATTTGTAAAAAAATACAACACCCGACGTTAAAGCGTCCTAACGCCGCGACAGAGCGTTGCGTACTGCTAGCGCCGGCGCTCTGTTTGACGGTATTCTACGATGGTAGTAGAACACGTCTTAGCGTCATATCGCGGCGTCAACTTAACGCTCTGACGCGCGCTAAGTACGCGTCCTGTCTGACAAAGCCTTAAATATTTGTAAACCGAGACACTTTTTTAACAATCACTACATTGTTTATTTATTATTCTTTGCGCTTTACTCATTTATTTGTTTATTCGAACGTAACCTCGACCTAGTAGATATTTGTGGGTCAACGTTCATTTATCTTTCTCTCCTTGAGCCTCATTTTAATTGATGTATTCATTGATGTGTACAAATTGTACAATGATCTCAAAATAAGTAATTAAACACTATTAAGGAAATGAAACCACGATCGTTACATTAACCTGCTCGATTACTATAGATCTAGTAGATGGTCTCGTGGTATGTTTACAAAGGGTGGTGGGTTTTTCCTACTAGGGCGACGAAGGCTCTTCAGATGGCGCTCTACGTGTCGCCGGGATTCACGCGGGCGGCCGATGCGCATCTCCGCTTGGCGCTTATGTTCAAGGCGCGGAGACACTGGGGCGCAGCCGCGGTCCACTTCAGAAGGGCGAGGCTTTCCCCGAACCAAGACGCGACCTTCACCAGACTCGAGCTCAGCTTCCACGCTGCTCACTTGCTGGAAGCGAGAGGGCTCAAGAAAGCCGCAAGAGATGCCTATCAACGACTTCTCAAGGAACCTCAATTATCATCCACTCTGAAAGCGGACGTCTGTCGTCAACTAGGTAAGAGTTCACCGTTAAACTTGGCAATAGAAACGGATGTTATAACATAACATTCCATATGTACACCGCCTATTATGTTTAAAAATGTCAGATTGCAAGAATCTTAGCGTGGGAAAATGTTGGGGTTATATGAACCAGTTGCTCAGCATTGAAATGTATGAAATGTGTAACATTCGTCATTACGAGTGCTATAAAGTATATACAAACATTACCCTCGTTGTGCTTCCGTGCACAGGGATGCTTACCGGTTATGGCTTAATGTTATTCAACATACATAATTGTATGGAGTATTGTACATGCGAACTGGTTTACCTTGTAGAGAATGTTCATAGCATGAAACCGATTTCCGAATATTTCTAGGTCATTATTACTTTCTTTATAGCTTCAATTATCGATGTAAGTGCATGTTTCTTGTCGAAATCAACAATTTAAAAAAATCCTGTTATGTTGTAAGTAAAGATATGTGCGTGTTTTAAAAGGGGTTGATGGCAGATAGTGTTTCAATTTGTTAGCATATTGTATATTTAGAAATTTTGTTTGTTACAAGATAACACTTAGGTTTGACTTTAGCGAAAAAATGGAAAGGCACGAGAGAGTAATAAATAAATAAGCATTTTGCTTTCACGTTGACCTTGTGTTTCGCAAGAATAATATGTATCAGATAACAATGTGAGTCTGGTGACCTTAAATTTTTGGTAGGTTAGATAGATGTCATGAACAATAGAAACGTATATTTAAGGAGGGTATTGAAACATTTGATACGTGTCTACTGACATTGTTACTATCATAGACATTAAACCGGCCAATAAGAATACTAGAAAGAGAGATATAAAATTCTTATTTCGATCAATTATAAACATCTCCAGGATGCTAAAACGACCGTTGCGGGTCTCATTACAATTAAAAATACTAAAGGATTACGTTAATTTGAAAGAGCATTCGATCAATAACCAACTTATGCAGGATGGTTATACCACCGCTGTGCGTCTCTCGACGAGCCGGCTGCCCGAGCCCGGGCGGCTATCTGGTGCCTGCAAAGGGCGGTTGCGGCTGAACCGGAGTCCGGGGCCGGGCTCTACCTCCTCGGGAGGTGCTTCGCGGCCCAGGGCAAAGTGCACGACGCGTTCATTGCGTACAGGAACTCGGTGGAGAAGTCCGAGGGCAACGCTGATACGTGGTGCTCTATTGGGTGAGTGCTTTGAAACTGATTGTAGTAATAGTACGTATTAAGTGTATAAAATATGTATGTTCTTTCTTTGGATTCGTTTTAAAATGATTTATCGTGATGATCGTCATCTGGGTAATATGGCTTTGTTTCATGTAAAGGGGTTTTCTAAATTTACTCTCGGAAATGCAGATAATGCAATGCGTGAATACCATTTTTTATTTTAAATTGATCACGATGGCTGTAGACGGTGTGGAATAAAGTACTTTAATTAATTATTTATACAGATGACACAAGAAGAATTATAATGATTGATTCGTTAAATATCGCTTAAAAAGGAAGCAAAGAATTCATCAAAGTATGTACGGAATATTTTTTGTTTTATGTCTCGTTACCTTATTATACATATTTGTCACATATTTGTATTGTGACTACAAAAACTAGTAATTTCAGTCAGCTTAAATAATTGACTGGTTAATTGACAAAAAATCTATATTAATTAGCGTATTCGAAGTATTTTACTCAAACATAATGATAATCTGTTTTTGTTCAAAATTACCATGTTATTATTTGCATAATTTTATTGAAACTGATGCTAAGGAGATTAATTGCGTCGCTGCCAAATATATTAAACATAATTAAATTAATCACTTATTTAACAGGCATGTAGTGTCGAAGACAACGAAGACGGTATGAATTTTATAATGTTACAGAACTGGAATATATTCAAGTGTTTCATATCAGTATTCCCACGAATTAATTTGAATGTTTAATAAAATAATTAGGCACGGACATTAACGATATGTGTATTCGCGGACGGACGTAGGATATCGACACCGATTTGTTTTGCGTTCTCACGATTTATTGTCCGGTTAAGGAGGCAACAGGAAAGACGTATTTCTAGGATATCGGTTACTGTTACATGTGAAAATGTTGTAAAAGTAAGATGATATTAATTCGCATATGTAAATAGGTTTGAATCGGATATCGGAGTCATAAATCAAGAAAACAGCCTGATTTTTTACACTGTTTTTACAATTTTATCATGAAAAAAAGGGTGACTTTACACGTATTATAAGAAGGAAGTTTTTGTATTGTCATTTTACAGTTGTAGCTTAACATTCATCACGTTTTGTAGACATCAGTTTCATTAGATAATGTTAGGTTAATATCTCCTCTCATAAAGCGTGTTAGCTAACATTACTCTCCTCCCAGCGTGCTATACCAGCAGCAGAATCAGCCCATGGACGCGCTCCAAGCGTACATATGCGCGGTGCAACTGGACAAGGGCCACTCGGCCGCGTGGACGAACCTCGGCAGCTTGTATGAGAGCTGTCAGATGCCGCGCGACGCGTTCGCGTGCTACAACAACGGGGGCTCCGCGGCCACCGCCTCGAATACGGCCCTGAGACAGCGACTCGCGTTCCTGCGGGCGCATTTGGCACACGCGCCCATGCCGTCCGTCACTGGCAAGTGAGTATACGGTGGTGGGTTGAATGCGGTGTTGTTAATGAACTTTCGTGTGTATTTTTGAGATACGAACAGGGTTGGGAATGTTTTGTATCGGGTTGTTGTTGTTAATCAATTTTAGTTGATTTCTCAACGATACGTCAATAGAAAAAATGGCTTCTAATTTTAATGAGAATACTAATTTATTTGTACGTGGTTATCAGATTAAAAGAATTGTATTTTTCCATTCGCTCCCCGTTTTTGTACTTAATGAATAATATTTTTCTTTATCGCGTTCATAGTTAAAACAAAAACGAGGCGTATACGAAAAAAATAAATGAAATAGTTGGAAGCGTATAAGGACATCATAATTTACCATCATTTAAAAAATGTGAAGTAAAATATTTTTTAATCGTGCAATTAACCTATGCGAATAGGTTTTTTGTCCTTTCATTAAATGAACGAATACTAATTGTCGTATGAGCGAGTTTATTTCTCACATAAAAACTCTAGTTAGTGTGGCTGTAGGTTTCCGTTATACGCTTCATCTCTATGCAAATTATACAGACTTTGATAACCAACATTATAAAAACTATATAAAATCCTTGAAAATTATAATATTAAGCTTAATATAATTGCAAATTGCTGAAACTTTGAACAGGATTTACTTAAAATATAGAACTGAGAAGATATAGAGTAGGTAGTTTCAAATATTATAGTGAACAACAAAGTTCATCGTATTTTAATATGTACTATAAACTTATTGATGGGTGTTTTCAAATACTCTACACGTAGTATAGGTCAAACCTTTTTAGAGGCATTTTTTCCTAAAAATAGACTATAATTTATATGAAAACGAATATATTTAATCTACAAATTGCATGGACGATGTTCGCAAAGTGATTTGTGAAATATAATTATGTATGTCAAAATTAAATTCTTTTAACTGTTTATTGGAGCTAACAAAGTAGTTAATAGATTTCTTTTTATATCATTTGTTACACAAGCTGAGTACAATTGCAAATGATAATTAATAAATGTTGCGTATACTATTTAATTATTTATGCAATGTATGTTTTTACATAGACTACCTTATATTATGGAATTCTCTAAAGAAAATACTTTGTTGATATTTCTTTATATGGCACATACAGTTCTTAGTAAACTAGTAAGTTGCTTTGTAATCTACATAATGTGGCACTGAACTATATGTTAACATTATTATACAATAGTACACATGTTTTTACATAATATTAACTTTATTTAACATTTTATTTACTTATTTTACAAAGGATAACCAACAATTGTTAACACTAATTATAGACATACAAGGAAAATGCAATTTAACAAATCAAGTGCAACAATTAATTATAGATAATTATTTGTAAAAAATATTGAACACAGAAAAAATATTTTCATCGATGTTTCCGTCTACACAATGAACAGGCTTATAATATCTAATATTAGATAATAATAAGGAAAAAGCTATTCAATTATTTTCCCCCATATCGTAATCGCCTTTACTGAAAAGGGCATCAAAGTACCTACTCAATTATATTATACCTACCCACACAATCCTCTAATTAGGCCTTCATATATTTGAATGTTCCGTGTACTTTATTACATACATATTTATGTATTTTATCATTCCAATCGCACAAGTCGGCTTCATAAGCCACCTCCTCTCTTTGTAGTCGTCTTTACTCAAAAAATACATCAAAATACCCTTATTAATTGTTATAATAATATATAATCTATGAATTTCTGTAAGTGTGAGTGAATCCCTCATGTATTTTATAGTTTCAATCTCACAAGTCGGCTTCTTAAGCCACCTCCTCGCTTCGTAATCGCTTTTACTCAAAATACCCTTTTTAATAAAATAAAAAATCAAATTTCTAATGAATCTTAAAATGCCTCATGTATTTTTAGGTTCCATATACTCTATTACATATTTATCATACATTAATCTTATTCGTAGACGTCGTCCACTGCCATCTATCGAAGAAGCGTGGAACTTACCCATATCTGCGGAAATGTCATCCCGGGCGCCCAAGTCCGCGCCACCTCCTTACCCGGGGAAACGAAGCGCGAGTATAAGCAGTACTACGCAAGAGGAACCGATCCCACTGACTCCGAACCAATTGCAGACCTTGCAACACTTGCAGAGGAACTCGCATAACTTGTCGCCGCACCAACAAGTATAACTTAAATTTTTTCCGATTTTTTGTGAATTTTTTTTGGATTTTTTGTGAATTTTTTTTGGATTTTTTGTGATTTTTTTGTAGAGATGTGTACTGCTGGAACGGTTTTGAACAAATTAAGGGAATAGATCTTATTTTGTAGCAATAGAAAAAATTTCTGGAGATATAATTTAACTTCATTATCAATAGATTGTAAGTTGTAATGTTGTATAATATTTTGATAATTCTGTTTTGTATACTTACGTCAACAGGGTAATAGACCATCTCGCCAGGCGATTTAGTAATCTTTTAATAGACTTAATTTAAAAATACATCAACTTATTATAATATTTTTATTCCATAAAATATCGTACCAAATTTCATATGTATCGATTTTATACATGAATATAGTACCGGTAACAAGATGCCCATTCAATTAGTGAAATTGATCCTCTCACTCGCTCATAAGAAACAAATTATCGACAAACTCAGACCCTCTTGACCCGCGTTCCTTTGGGAAAGTTGTATTACGTTGTAAGTCAATTAGTGGCTTATTTATATAGCGTTGTGTTTTATGTGATTACGTTTGAGCGTAACTTTATGCGTTTTCATGTATCTTGTGGACGTTTATGTTCTTTATGGATATTTGTTAGCAAAAATATTAGATAATATGTTTGTTATTTGTGTATTGTTTTACTTGAAATATGGTAACTATAATATTATATTGTTTCAGGCGATGATGCAACAGCTTCTACAACAATACAGATTGTCTCAAGCGGCGAGATCGCGAGCGGTTTGTATCTGAAATAAAAAAAAATCCTTATCCCTTCCCCCCTTTAGTATTAAGACGGCGGCAGGTTTTTAGGTCCCTAAATTTAAGTGCGTTATTTGAAAAACTATCTTGAACAAATTTGTTTTTTAACATGGCAATTTTATTATAGTTATCGTCTATGTGAATTTGAATTTCGAACGTAGTCAATTTTTTTTCAAGATAGTTTTTCTTTTTGAAATGTCAAATTTGAATTTGGAACGTGGATTTTAATTTGTTTTTTTGTAATGTTGCCAGGTAGCGAAAAGCGATACCACCGCGACGAGCGGTAGCGACAACGCGGAGTCGCTGGCTGAAGATTTACTTAAGAAGTTCTCAGATACACAACCAGATATTAAGAAGGAGCCCGCTATGAGTGAGTAATATATTAAAAAAAAAATAAGTATGAATAACTAGCTGTTCGCCGGTTGTAATGTATTTAAAAAAAATTGTGGATAAAAACTATCCTATATCTGTCTTCTGGTGTTAAACTTTTAACCAAATCGGTTTAGCCGTTCTTGAGTTACAGTGTAAGTAATACCATGGATAGATACGGTCGCGGTGTAGAAAAATATTTTTGTAAGTACATGAAAAATGTATTTACATCTCTTACAGAACTGTAAACCATTTTTGAATAGTTACATTGAGATTAAATACAAATATTGTAGTGTAGATCTAAAAGTATTATTAAGACAATTAAAAGTTATTTTCAAATAGGTTCTTTTATAATTTCAATGACCGTATTAAGTTTAAACTGCAATCAATCTAATCAAACAATAATTAGAATAAGTTCCACCCTTCCTGGCAAATATCGATTTATTTCATACCAACACAAATTGTTTATTTTTCCGGTACAAATTGTTTGCGTTTAGGTATCAATCAAAACATAATTTTATTTAACGGGAAGGAAATTCATTTATGTATAATCGACGTGATTGTAGAAGGAAGGGTTTTTCCAAAAATTTAGTTTTACACTATTATTTCCATGATTTTCGAAATAGAACATAATATTATATCATTGTCTGTAGTAAAATTCACAAGTGATCAAACTTAATATGGTTCCATTTACTTTAGACCCTAATTAATTTAAAAAGGTGATTTTGTTTAAACGAACTATCGTTAATTTTCTTACGCTTATTATTTTATAAAAATAATAATTAATTAAATAATATGTAATAGTTTAAACAGCTATTAAACCTTATAAATATTTTGAAATGGAAATTGAACAAGAATGCACGATTTTTATCGGTATTATGTACAATTACCTAACAATATCCTAATTTTCATATACTTATACCGATTATTAAACATATATGATAAATCGTTAAAACGCGCGTACTCTATTGCAATAAAACAAAATATTCAATACCGTTACCGCTTACATACCATAAAGCATTTGCTACAATATCTATGTGACCCCATTTGAAAGCCATATAAGTTAGAGCCATTTTCTGTTATCCGTTCTTGGTAATGTTGAATCGGGGCAAAGCCAAATACAAATACAAAGACTTTGTATTATAAAACATATTTTTATTTGATTTATAAGAGCCAGTGTAATAAAATAAAGAACATTGTGTTACATCAGAATTATCATATTTAATTATTTTAAATTAAATTAATGATATAATGGAAAATAGGAATTAGTTGTTTCATTATCTTCTTATATATAAAAATGAATCGCAAAATGTGTTGGTAAGCGCATAACTCGAGAACGGCTGAACCGATTTCGATAATTCTTTTTTTAATATATTCCTTGAAGTACGACGATGGTTCTTATGTAGAGAAAACGTAAACATGTACCACGGGCGAAGCCGGGGCGGACCGCTAGTTTATAAATAAAATCAGCGCAGTATCGAATGCGATATTTCAAAATCAGTTCAAATTAAGAGAGCTTTACAATTTATCAAACTGAAATTCAAATATCAATTATTTATTGAAATTGAATATGTTTATTTAATTTTGCATATAAATTTATTGTGTTATTTACATTTACAATATAAATCCATTCACAAATCATTCATATTAATTAAACTATAGGCAAAGTATTTGTTCCTCATTTGCATTTAGATACATTGTTAATGTTTGGAATGCTGCATTTTGTATTCAAAGCTACACGTGTTTATAGTTTATCGTGTGCTGCCTGTTTTTATACATTAAATATATCAATGGTTTTTTTTATATAATGACTTTTTATGATATGGGCCTAAATAAATTGATAAAACTCTGGATTATATATTTATTAAAAAATATGTAAATATGTAATATTATATGCTCTAGTAAAGTGATTGAACACACACAAAGTGAAGTCACGAACACAGACACAATGCAAACATTTTAACACAATTGGGATACGATTTCCTTTTGTTATAAGTAGCTCTGAAGTTCTCTGCTGATTGAAATAGTATACGTTATGTAATCATAGTGATATCGCGTAAAATAGGTTAAATGATAAAATTATTAGAAATGTTGTAACATCGGGAATTGTTCGATACGCTTTTGTAATTATCATGGCGTTTGTTTAGATAGTATTCGCGGAGTTTTTATATACATTGTTGAGTTTGAATTAAAAATTATACAGTGACAAAATCGTGTCTTTACAATGTTGACGTTATATCATAATTCGTTTGACATGAAAATTAAAAGTGAGTATTTGCCGTTCATAAAAATTAAAATTTTATTTCCATATTCAGGTGTGTAAACTACATATTATAAAACAAAGTCACTTCCCGCTGTCTGTGCGTTTTCTATAAAACTACGCAACGGATTTTGATGCGGTATTTTAACAGATATAATGATTCTCGAGGAAGGTGTTAGCATATAAGGTTTTAGACAAAGCGGGCGCGGTCGGTAATAGTTAAATATAATTTATATAAATTGCGTGTTAAAAGTGCGTGTGAACCCTCATATTGCAGGCGATTCGGTCTGTTTATCGCGATGCAGATTGAACGAAACACGAGTTTCTTTAACATCGCGACACTCGGATGCGAGTTGCGATTAACACGCCCGTTCAGTTTCCCTACGATGTAATTGGCGTGTGTAGATAACGTAATGTAACATGCAAGCGCGGTGTACTATTTCTCTCTTTAAAATAATTTTTCTTCGGTTTTAAAGTAAATGATTTTGTGGGAACAATGTAAATGTAACGGTTTGAGGAATGTTTTTGAAAGAGTGGCTAATTAGTGAGGTCTATGACATCATGTAAAGTTATTATTATGATAGGAATAGGAAGTACTTATACGTACAGAGGAAATATTTGCATATATATATATTACAATATTCATATGTGAAGTATATATGTGTAGTTATGCACAATTGTTTTTAAGATTTATGATTTGTGTAAGTTAAAAGATTTTATACCGGTATCGCGAAAATATGTGAAAGTAATACATTAACAAGAACAATGTACAAGTACTTACGTATTTGAAAAAATATAATTTAATTTTAACATTTTCTTCATACAAAGTCGGTATTTAAAAACATTAAATTTCTAAAATATAACAGTTAAAAGTTTGAACAATATTAACAAGACTTCACGATCATCAATATCGCTGATTCTGTTACATTAATTTAAACCAAGATGATTTATCTGATGCTATAAGATCATTTGACCTAGTTATTATTTATTAATTTATACCATGGAATATCTTTCTTGAATATGTAGTCAGCCAAAATGAAAACGATATACAGTGTGACCGGACATGACATACCGATATTTGAAGGGGCTATTCTCCAGGTATTTTTATCGACAATTCAACCCCTCTACAGTCCCCTACCTCACCCCACTCAAAATGGCAAACCTGTCAATTCGGATAGTGAATTTATGAAAATTGTAATAACTTCGAAAGTGAGTGTCACAAAATACTAAATTTGGTTTTATTTGAACAATAACAAGTTATTCTAGGGACCACTAAACAAATTTAATTGATAAGAGTGATGAAACATACTTTAAAAAATTCGAAAACCATTTTGAGGGGGGTGAGGTAGGGGACTGTAGAGGGGTTGAATTATCGATAAAAATACCTGGAGAATAGCCCCTTCAAATATCGGTATGTCATGTCCGGTCACACTGTATATAAACCCAAAAAATGTGAAGCAAAAAGTTCAATTTCGCTCAACAGAATCAGGAAACAGCGACACGGTGCTCGGCGGGCGCCAAGCGGTAGTGAAGCTGGAGCCGCTGAAGACGGACCCGCTCAAGCCGGTCACATTTAACATCAGTATGACGGCCAAACAGATATTGGACGCTTGCAAGTGAGTATTTGTGTATGAAAGTGGGTTTTTAGGTGCTGGATGGTGATTGGTGGACTTTGGGCAGGATTTTGTTGGTTTTTGGGGCATTTTTGTATGGTTTTGGGTTGTTTAGAACTAGGTGCAGAGGTTGGAGGCATATGACTTCGTCGATATAGTTCTTAGGACGCTTTGGAGTTTTGTAAATGATTAGAATTGACGTGACTTTACAATTTACTTTATAAAGACAGCGTGGTTTAACTTTTTATTTGATTATGAAGTGATGCAAAGTTATTAGGAAATTAATAGAAAATTTTAGGAGCAATTTGTCAAAATATAATGCTTGTTATAAGACCTTTACTGATTTATATATTGGATATAATATAACTTGAACTTAACCAATGAGTATCAATACATACATGTTCGCAAAAAAAAAAAAACATGCTACTAGGATAACAAATCCTTTGTATTATAATTCTAATGTGTTTTCCCCATACTCGACACATATGAATATAGTTATCCGAAAACTGGATGATTGTGAGTATTTTAGTGGTATACTGTCGATTATATTAAATGCGTAGGTTTCAATGGAAATAAATTAAGTCAAGAGTCCTAATTTATGTGATCATTAACTAATTCACTAAATCTTATACTATATACAATAATAATATAGTATAAATGTTGTTATTAGATATTGAAAATACATGCTACAATTGAATATAATTCATAGGTCTCCTATACAATCGTCAGATGCAATTTCACCAAATTCACACAAAGTGAAGCAAAAACGGTAATTAAAGTATTTACTAGCGACAACCATGCATCCTGAGATTCCGAACCTAAAGTTGGAGATGAGATGAAAATATAAACATATATAAAGAGATACAGATATAAATATTACGAAAAATATTGGAGAATCAAATCGAAAACAAAATCTATCGACAATAATTGAAAAAGAACAATACACAATTTGTATACTTGATAGAAATGATTAATATGTATGATAATTGATAAGTTATAACATTGTTTTAATGTACACTCTTGAACTGTATTACTTATTAACTTTTTCATTACATTTTAATTATACTAAGTATTTATGTATTATATTTGGGTAACCTTCACCTTAATACCTTACACGGTCCCATTGTGAACAAATTTTATGTACATTTTTTTTGTATATTCATTACGAATTAACATTATTTTATACAAAAGTAAGGTGGAAGTAATACATTCCACGCGTTTCGTATCTGTTTTTATATGCTTTGCATTTTTTAATTGTTTGCCACGAGGTCTTCAAAACTGCCGAGAATCTTGCCGGGTCTGCTCGGTAGATGAGTTCCGAACCGGCGTGTAGATTGTAGATACCCTCCAATCGATCCCATGCGCTTAGTTGAGCTTATTTTTATTGATTTCCTTATTATTTTGGTAATCAGATAAAATCGTACGAGTGCAGAGAACTTAGTTGTTAATGGACGGAGAGGTATAATTACAAAATAATAATCATAACTATAAGAATCAGTCAAGTTGATTAAAATCTATTTTATTGTTGTAGGTATCGATTTAGGAAAGTTTGTAAATCGTACGAAGCTTCTCCGTCATCTATAGGACATACGACATTTTTTGTGGGTGTAAATCTGATTACCGTATGATTTTAATGATTTATTAATTCGGTGGGTTTTTATTTGAAAGCTTACCTTCGAGCGGTTTACTTACGAGCGACATATTTTGCAGAGATAACGCGGGCACAGCGTCCTCGTGGTCGGTGCTGGGCGAGACAGCGGGCCCGCCCTTACCGCCCGGCGTGCCGGCGCCGCGCGGGGCGG
>CAJQZN010036843.1:14294-26439 GCA_907164685.1 Colias eurytheme | reverse complement strand
AGTTAGGTCTACTCTTTTGTGTATGAAATGTGAAAGTTTACCTCCATCCAACATTGTTTCTATTTCATTAAGTACCTACGAGTATTTGAACAATAATTACATATTATTATTTTGTTCATATTATGAGACTTGAAAATATTAGACATAAAATTTAAGGGCGTTTACAATTTTAATTTCTTTCTTCACACTGCTCTACTGTAGTACTGTGTGTTGCGAAATGAAAGTAAAACTTGGCTTCACTATGTAGTACATTATATTATTATTATGTATTCTAAGATTCTATGTATCTTGGACTACCCGAAGCATAACATTGAAACATGTAACGCCATCTATGGCGTCTGAAGTGAACCTTCACAACAGAGTAAGGTCTGTACTCTGTGGTAAGGTCACAGCTCAAGCCACTCGTGATAATGCGAATCTAAAAATAGGTAATAAAAAAACATTCGTTATAGCAACTATAAAAATCAATTGTATGGCTTTATAACAGTCTGTGTATTATTTAAAATAGACGGTGAATGGTTTTCCATAAGTATGTTATCTAATTTAAAAATGGGAATTAATCTAAGCCAAGTTTTAATAAATTACATATGTTTTAAGGGAACTGATACATAGAACAAACGGTAAAATATAGAAAATACATCTTTTTTGCGGTATAAAGGTTTAATCGAGGATAACAACAGTTGCTTGGATTTATAACCATAGCAACGAAGTTTATGCTTTGAAATGAAAAAAAGGCCATTCTTGTATTGAATATAAATTAAATTGAGCATTTTACTTGTTTTTCTTATTTTCTCAAATTACTTTGAATCAAATAAAATATGTAACATTGTTATACAGTTCTAGAAATTAACGTGATGGTGAGTGTACAATTGAATATTTTCTATGGTTGAAAGCAAGGTTGAAAGTTTCATTCTCAACTAAAAAGAGCGTGTGTGCAGTGCGTGTGTGTGTCGTGTCATAATTGAAACTTCTTTGGCATGATTCAACCGTATAACTTTACAAATTAAAATCATAACTTAATAATAGTCGAAAATAAAAAAATAAAACAGCACAAAACTTTCAAATTTTCTTTTATTAATAATTTAAAGCTTACTGGAGACATTTTTTTGTTGGTATAGCAAGCGCTTGGCCGCGGTGTGCGCGACTAACGGAACTGTCAATTGGTTTCAATTTCAACAAAACTATTTAACCGATACGGTTCCCGGTATCAGTCCTTACAAGGGTCGAAGCCATAGAAATCTAAATAACAAGACACTAGAAGTCGTAAGCGCGCGTGACATTGTCGCCGCTCAGGTGGTTACCATTCCACAAGTCTGTTCGTCGCTTGGTGGTCGCTTGTTCAGATGTTTCTGACACGTGCGTGAGTAAACATGGTGTGTTGCAGCATTTCCCAGTGCGGAAATTCTTCCATAAATTGTAATTATACTAATAAAGGAATAACATTTCACCGGCAAGTATTTTTGTTTATAAATATTGCCGTTTTTCCTTAAAATTAAACAATATTTACAAGCAATACGAATGACACAGTCAACCGTTCCTCTCATCACGTTTAGCTATACATTGCCTTTTACTATTGTCAACATCTGACAGGTCGGTTGTTATAACGGCCAGATGTTATCAAATGACAATTACAAGAAGCAATGTACTGCATTGTTAACGATAAAGAGTAAATAGTCGCAAGCTAGTGATGTGATGTGTTAAAATTTTTCGATATCGTAATACGATGTTTTTTTGCGTAATATGACGACTGATGGAATAATTGGATTATATTTTAATTTGAATTCTATTTTATTTTTATAACTGATATATAACTTTTTAAACTAAGTACATCGATACAATCATTTTCGGACAATTTTACTGTCGATACAGAATCACATTAATTAAATATACAATAAAGGACATTCTTCGCTTAGGTTGACAAAACTATTTTATGTTAAATATATTCTTTGTAGATTTCCACAACGCCGTCCTGACATTAAGGACGAATGGATATCCGCGACTGGGAAAAGAAATTGGTTCCCTACAGGCTATAGTAGGATATGTTAAAAACATTTCAAAGAAGATGATTCCAATGTCACAACAAAAAGACGTACATTAAGTAATTGTTATAACTCTTATAATTTTTGGTGGTCTGGCGCGGTTCTGCATCAGGTGTTCGAGATTTTCAAATTTAAACTCTCAGTTTCTAAACCCCCTCCATTTTTTTAAATATATAATGTACAGACACTGTTTTATTATTTGTATATACTAGTTTGTATATATAGATAAATAAATATTTAAGTACATAACATGTTTTTATTTCTTATACCTATATGTACCTACAGTCTGCCGTGGGCCCACGAGATGAGCCTACCACTGTATTAAAATCAACAACTATATATTTCTTACTTGTTAACTATCACCTTAACTATCGATAACAAGGCTGATGAAGTCTTACATCACTAAAGCGTTGAATGAACGTTAATGAAATTTCAACCTTATTTCTATGCGTTGAGGTTAAAAGTTATATCTATCAAAAATTAACGCCCTCTGTTGTCGAGTAGCCGAACTTTTTCGTATTTGAAGTTTCTAAGCAAAAGGAAACAAAACATCTTACGTACCTAGGGATGTTATACTAAAATAAACCGTAAAGTCGTGATTAAGGGGAACATATTAAAATGCGAAATTTATTATTTATGTTAGTTTTCATTTAAATGAAGCTGTCCAATAAAAGGCATAGTTTACTTGTGTGAACTGTCTAGATATCGTTTTAAATGTGTGGATTTTGGCGACAGTGGTTTTCATACTAATTATGACATAATAGCACTTCTATGTGTCTTGTTATTTAGATTTCTATGGTCGAAGCTGGTGCCTTGATTTCTTTCATTAAATGACACTTCTAACACCAGCTTCACCTAAGAACCGTCTTGCAGTTAAATAGCAACACAATCGTTTTGCGCACATCTTATCCACAATCCACATTCATTCCATTTATTACAAAGACCAACTTGCAAATTTCGCATCGTCCAACCCGGAGCCTCGTGTAATAAATGATGATCCAATAAAAAATAGTATCAAACCACACATGATTGCCGATGGGCTTACGGCGTACACCGTAACTGTTCGAAACCTGCGCTCAAAGATCATACGTGGACGAACCGTAATATCCTTTTTTACACCATTTGGCTGCACTTTTAACTTTTAAACCTCATTCCTCGTACTTTATATTTCACATTTAAGACTAGAATTAGCAAACAGTAGGGAGTCTTGTGTGGTTATGTATGTTTTTATCGTCCACGTACAATCACCTATTTATCTTAGTTCGAAGGTATAGGGGCGTATATTGCTTTAACTTGAGCCGAAACGTATGGACGGCAGATCCTACAATGCGTAATTGACGACAGCCCAGGTCTCGATTCGTAATATCGTTCATTAAAAACTATAGAAAAACATTTGGATGTTCGCCACAAACGGTCGCACTTGTGCGACATCCAAAATCGGGTTAAAACGATTCGAAAGAAAAACGCGCCCGCAAGTGAGTGCGTGGGGACGTGAAAAAAAAAGCTTAATCCATCAACATAAATCCTCATCCTCAGGGGAAAATATATTATATAGTAACAAAAAGAAAAACGCTAACATACACAACACAACCGTAGGCGTTCACACACACCATACCTGAGTCACCCTTTCCCTTACAGTGTCGGACGTCAAAAGATCGGAGGAGCTTACGTGAACAAAACTATACATACGCTAATCTAGAGCTCTCAAACCGAATGCAAAACGCGAAAGCTTCGACCGCACCTTGTGACGTCATTTGCCATATCAATAGAACATAGCAAAAAATACCGTTCGTCCCTTTCGCACGAGCGCGGCGACGGCTAGAGGAGAGCGAGACAGAAATTGGACCCCCTGCGTAGATCATTTGCTTGTATAAATAGATTTGTGTATAATATATAGTATATATATGTAGGTGCCGTCGCCGGAGCCCGTCACATTCAATACAACCGTTCTACGACGCCTCAATCTGTGATGCAATACTACACATTCATTCGATAATTTCATACTTTATGGCTCACAAATTCTTTTTATTTAATTTTTATCAAAGTTAGAATTGATTAATAATCCCAAAGATATAGGATTCGAGGACATTTCATGATTTGCCGTATTACATCAAACCAGATCAGAGCGTCGCAATATAAATATATAATTTTTTGAATAAATCTGTAAAATGCAAAATCAAACCGTTAATTTCATCTTTATTACAAGTATATAAGACACAATTTATTGCTGTTCTGTTAATTCCATATGTTAGCAGGTACATATGTCAACGTCCAAATCTTTGTAACTAACGATAAAATATAGTTGTGGGAGTCAAATCCTTTTAACGAATACGAAGATTCAATATAATTGAAAAATAAAACAAATTTTCTGAATTTTCAATCTAGACTCGATGGCTATTGGGAAATTGAAGAAAACAATACTACTTGAAAATATCGCTTCTGACTTGACAGTCGTCTACGAAATATTTTATTTTCTTTATAACTGCTTCGATAATGTTTCATAAATTTTCACTTCAACGATACAACAAGTTAAAACTTTGTAATTTTCAAAAATGTTGCAATCAATATTCAATCCGAGAACGTTAATGACGTCATATTATGCCGTTAATTTCATCCCTTGCAAATGCTTCGAATTTACCTTCAATATAATAAATAAACAACTTCCAGTCTGTACAAACGTAATATCTAAGGTCCATGGGTACTTCAAACTTTTCTTTACCATAAATGCCTAAATGTCTCAAAGAAATCGAAAGTATTTTTTTACATAAAACTGGCAACTATTAACAGTTCATTGCCGAAGGAGTCTTAATAACAATTCCAAATTCAAATAGGGCCCAATCGCGAGGTTCGTTTGGACTATAGACATCCCGCCAATTTATTGGCGTATTTGAAATTGGAACATGAAAACGCAAACGTGTCATAGTCCAAAGGAAGCTTTGAGGGGGCGAACAAATTTTGAAATTAGAACGTGGAACTTTGAAAATGTCACTGGCGATGGGTATATAAACGTCGATCCAGGTGAGCGCGGCTCAGTTGCGCACGGGCGGCGCCGGCGAGTGGTGATGCCGCTCGAGGTCCTCTAGAGAGAGCGCGTTCGGAACATGCACTGACGGTAACTTGCCCTCGGACGCACGAGCCAGCAGTTCCGGCGAGAACCATTTCGCTAGTTGGTTGTCGCCGCCGCCGCTGTTTACATCTGCAATGATATTTTATAACATAGAATATAGATAATAATAAACTAAATCATAAAACTTTATCAACAAAATTACTCATTTCACATTTATACCACAAGATACATTTATAAGTGTTACCATCCGCTTTGGAATGAAAAACACTCAAAATTCGTTTACAACTTCTCTATTCAACTACCTTCAGACAAATAGGACCTCATAATCAGTCAATGTATGCTTTGGTATTTTAACTCTAAGTACAATGAATGTTTTAATAAATGAATAAATAAATATACAAGAACTCACCATTAAGTGACCTCTGGTGGGACTGCACAAGCAACTGGTGCAATGTGGTGCCACCGGACAGGCCTCGGCTCAGGTTGTTCATGTTGAACTGTAATAAACAAAACATTTTCATTTTATACACAAATAAATAACATTATTGATTGATTTTATAGCAAGATAGATGTTATAGCATTATCATCATATAAACCTATTAACGTTAGCAATTAATGAAACATATTTTAAATGGCTAGCTATCTAGAAATGGAAGCATTATCTATTACTGTATATCCATTTAACATATACAATGAAACTTACTGAGTTATTAACAGGTTGTCTAGTTTGCTGGTGGGGGAACGGACGGCCACCCGGCGTTGGCTGCAAAATATGAACAGAGTCATTTAATTTTAATAGTTTATCATTTTAAAGAGTTCGTCTACGGATCAAAATTTTTAACAAAAAGAAACCTAAGTTCTAAACTACCAATTAAACACACTATCATGAAAATATGAGCTTCATTTTGTATTTATTTATTTATTTAGGACAACTTACAAAACAGACATCATTACATGATTACATATACAGGGTGTAATCGTTAACTGTGCACAGCCGATTATTCCGTAACTATTGCAGATATCAAAAAACTTTAAACTGATATCGAAAGTACTTAACCTAATGACTAAAATGACAATTGAGTGTTGTTTTAATTACAAGTTGCCACGGCTTGTTAACGGACAATAAAAAATAGACGTTTTATTACATAAAACTACTATTTCGATTAACAAAATGTTATGTTATGAATTAAAGTATACATTCACCTGTTGATTCATATAATGCTGTTGGTATTCAGTGGGCGATGGTGAATATCCCATGGGCGCACTCCCACTTTGATTTCCCTGTAAATAACAGAATTATCACCATTTATTATTTTTGTACGAGTATCATGAAAACTTAGACAGAATTATTTTGAAAGAGAATAATATTTAACCTACGAATCCTTAATAATATCCATAACCTTATCAATAATCTTATATTTATACGTCTTTTTTTTGTCATTTGCAAATTTCTAAGCGATTTTATCGTCCGATTTATGTCTCTAAGTTGAAAGTTGGATGGATTTTTGTTACTCTTTCGCGTAAAAACTATTGGACGACGAAAACATTGATTTGGCACAGATCTTACACATTATATAAATACAAAAAAAACAAATTGTGTAGAATTTATCCTCCCAAATGTAAAAAAGGTGAAAAGGAATATTATTTTAAACGGGGAGGTATTATACCCTGTGGAATCGACTGTTTTTCTTGGTTTGACATTAGATGAGAAGCTTCAATGGGGGGCCCATGTTACCACCACCGCTGCTAAGCTCAGCTCAGCTGCATATGCAGTTAGAAGAATAAGGCATCTCACCGATGAAGAAACGGCTAGATTGGTTTACTTTAGCTACTTTCATAGCATAATGTCCTATGGAATTCTGCTATGGGGCAGGGCTGCAGATATAGAAACTATATTTATATTACAGAAAAGAGCCATACGCTCTATATATAATTTGCGTGCTCGAGACTCACTAAGAGATCTCTTTAAGAATACTGGTATCCTTACTGTACCGTCGCAGTATATATTTAATAATATTTTATATGTACACAATAACGCTTACTTACACACAAAAGTCGGAGATAGACATTGTTATGACACAAGAAACAGAAATAAAATTGAAATGCCATTTTTCCGGCTAGCTAAAGTTAAAAATTCATTTATGGGTCAAGGTATACGCTTTTACAACAGAATTCCTCATAATATTAAAGAGTTTAGTTGTTCTAAATTTAAAACTTATATAAAAAATGTACTAGTTCAGAGAGCCTATTACAGTATCAAGGAATATATGGACGATAAAAACCCATGGAGGGTTGTCGCGTAAAAACCACAGGACAGTTCTTTGGCATATTATGTTAATATAATTATTATGATGTTACATATGTAATTTGTAAAATTGTAAAACTGATATGATTAAAAAGAGCAACTATGGAGTTTCTTGCCGATTCTTCTCCGTAGATACTGCTTTCCGAATCGGTGGTAAATGTAAAAAATATGTACCTAATGACGTTTCAAAAGTGCTTCTAGAAGAAGTCTAATTGAATAAATAAATGTTTGAGTTTGAGTTTGAGTTTATAATTATGATAATAAATACACCTATATCAACTAGAGGTCCGTGCCTACATGTTTAAACTATCCTATCTCTCAAGTTGGATCGAACTGCACATGATGTGCGAATTTTATTATAATCGGTTAAGTGGTTTAGGAGTCCATTGAGGACAAACATTGTAACACGAGATTTATATATATTAACAAGATATACCTTGACAATGGGCCGTCCCTGCGGCAGCTTGTGCGGTTGCGTCCACTGCTGCTTCGGGCTCGGCGCGTCTGATTCCTTCTCCGCGGTCATTTTGCGTAACACCTGCAAAAAACAAATATAAGTTTTCGTAAATAACGAGTTTCAATAATAATTTGTATTATTTTTATAACTCCTATGGGTAAGTGTATTATAAAAAAATGTTTTTTTAATTTTTTTGTGACATTTTTTTTTTTAATTAGTGAATATATTCAGCTGATTCCGAAGTTCACGTGCAAAATTTTGATGTCGATTTTCATAGTACTTTACGTACGCTTTTTTTCATCTGACTTCTAAAGACTCAATTTGGACCACTTTAAAACTTTGTACACTTATCAAGGTTTGGTGACAATACAATGATTTCATGTATGGTGTAAGTAAGCGTGTTTTTTAGTCTTTAATATTGTTTTTAACTATATTAATCATTTAGAACACTAAAGTTAGTTATCATAATATTATAGTTGTACTAGCCGCTCCGCGCGGTTTCACCCCCGTGGCTCCTCTCCTGTTGGTCGTAGCGTGATGGTATATAGCCTATAGCCTTCCTCGATAAATGAGCTATCTAACACCGAAAGAATTTTTCAAATCGGACCAGTAGTTCCCGAGATTAGCGCGTTCAAACAAACAAACAAACAAACAAACTCTTCAGCTTTATAATATTAGTATAGATGTAACTTAGTTTAATGTTATTTAATGTAACTTACCGAGGTGGGTGTAAACGAGATCGGCGTGGGGTGTTTGATCTGCTGATGCTGCATCTCCTGTCTGCGGCGCTCCTCCATCTTCTTCTTGAGCAACGCGCCCTGCATCAGCGCTTGGGGGTGGCTGAGCTCACGGGGCGAAGGGATGCGGCCGGATGCTGGATATTATAATAGATATTATATATATTTTTTTAATACATAAGTACCTACTAGTTAACTTCCTGCTGTCCATAACATATGTATATAACCAAGAAGTGCAACTCAGATTCCCAAAACAAGTATTTCACTTAGTTTGGGACCCACTGTCGTACATTAACCCATTGAGCCCCGAACGGCCAGATCCGGCCGCGACACAATAGATTTTCTATTGTGTCTGTGATTCCGGGGCCTGATGGATTAATTGTAAAACATAAATGGACAAATAAATTTATTTCATTTCATTTCAATAATTCAAACATTAATAAATTAGACTTCTTCTATAAGTACTTTTGAATCATCGTTATATAGTTTTACCATTCGGATAGCAGTTTCTACAGAGAAGAACCGGCAAGTAACTCCGTACTCCGTTTTAATACGGGAAAAATCAAGATTTTTATGTAAATAAATTTTTATAACATAAAATGTACTATAGTCCTTTTCACCTATGATGATTCCTGTGACACTTCATCGTGTTCCGAATTACGTATTTTATGTTTAAAACGCCAAAATAATTTTAGTGCATAATATTTTTATTCTATGGCGGAATTATTGCCAAAAATATAAAAATAAAACATCTTAAACTTATAAATCGAAAACAGTATTGTTTAGTTTAATATAATGAAAAATAAAATAAAATAACACAAAAATATAATACCTACGCAATTTGTGTACAGTCAGAAGCATAAATATATTACCATTTGCAGATTAGCAAAAATATCTGTCATAAGAACGGGTTCAATAATATCTGTCTGCCCGTATACAGCAAAAATATCTGACATTAGTAGGCAGCATAATAAAGTGGCATCAAAATTATATGACGAAAATGTAGAGCAAATAATTGTGACAACCTCTCGAAGCATAAATATGTGACGTCACCTAGGAGGCAATAATATCTGACACAATTTTATATTTCTATATTGTAAAATATAATTGATTCCTCACAAAAAGCATAAACATGTGACACTAGCTTTCCGCCCGTGGCTTCGCCTGCGTTTTCACAGAAATACCGCATAGTTCCCGTTCCCGTGGGAATTTTGGGATAAAACCTATCCTATTTGTTAACCCAAGTTACCCTTTATATGTCTGCTAAATTTCATTGTAATCGGTTCTGTAGTATTTGCGTGAAAGAGTAACAAACACACACATACACATCTTCACAAACTTTCACATTTATAATACTAGATTAGTAGGATAGGATTATAGTAGGACTAGTAGGATAAGATAGGATAGGCTTTTAAAAAGGCCAAACGTTTTTTTATTGAATTAGTGTTTTGTATTTTGCTGGGGTAAGAATATGAACAAAAGACACATTATATTTTGTAAATATTTTTTATTTAAATGAAATTACGATAACTTGCCATAATTTTCGATACTCAATAAAATAATAGCAATACTAGCAATATTATAGGTAAATGAAAATGAATAACGGAGCAATCGTGTCAAACGCCGCTAACGTCAAATATAATAAAACAATTTCTAAATAATACACGAAGGTTACACTGAACCTTCAAATAAAATAGACCTACCCACAGAACAGTAAAGTAGATAGAAGTGTGATGTGGGCGTGGCCCACGTGTCAATGATAAGTTTAGATCACCTAACTTGCTCTCAGTTGTGCGCAGAAAAATATTCGAGTCGGTTGTCAGC
Organism: Colias eurytheme; assembly: GCA_907164685.1. Lineage (NCBI taxonomy): Eukaryota > Metazoa > Arthropoda > Insecta > Lepidoptera > Pieridae > Colias > Colias eurytheme. The sequence continues at coordinate 16,010 of CAJQZN010036843.1, read as the reverse complement.
TGTCAAACCTTTTTTCCATATTTATTCATTAATTAGGACGTGTTGTTCGGTATAAAGAGTGCAAAAATGATAGCAGACGAAATAATATCAGCAATGAAGGCATTTCATACCGTCGGTAAGTCTTATTTTAATTTATTTTAATTATATTTTATGTTATAACTTCGCTTGTCGTAATTTGTCAAAATTGTATACAAATATCTAGTCAAAATGAACCTTAATCCATAAGAAATTAGTACTATTATAGATTGAACAGCAAACAAGACTTTCTGGAATATTATTGCAATAAACAAACGAATTTCGCTTTAGTGATGCTTGTGGTGCATATCGACAGTATCGATACTTTAGAAAAGACAATTATAAATATTAAATTTTATTTTATTTTTCCTTAGCTTTCATTTGTCTAATTTATTTATAGATTTCCCAAAGAGGCTAATTTAAAAGAGAAATGGATAAATGCAACGTGACGAGTTAACTGGATGCCGAACAGTACTAAGCGGTCTAACAAAGGCCACCGATACATCAAACCTACAGCAGTTCCAAGATTTAAAATAATGCATATTTTCTGTTTGTATTTTGTAAATATAGATTTATACTATTCTATTCCATTTTTTATTTAATAATAATAATATAAAAAGACGTACTTAGTAGTAATAAACTAGTCCAAAATGTGACACATTATACTATACTCGTATAATAGAAAGAAAAAAAAATACACAAAAAATATTTATTTGTGAATTATCGATATCTCGATATCGATAACAAGGCCGACATCCCTCAGAGCATAGCATCAGATAAATATCAAGTTAATGTCATTAATGTTGAGTGACACAAATTTCAACCTTATCTCTGTGTTGCGTTTCAAATTTATATCTATCGAAAACTAACGCCCTCTGTTGTGGAGTAGCTGAATGTTTTTGAATTTGGAATTTCTGTGCAATGAGAAACAAAACAGCTAATATACCTAGGGATGTTATACTAAAATAAACCGTAACATGGTGCGTTAGGGTACATATTGAAATGCTGAATTTATAACCTAAGTCAGTTTTTACTCAAATTAAGCTGTCCAATCAAAGGCATAGTTTACTTGTAGTGTACTGTATAACTATCGGTTTAAATGTGTGGGTTTGGCGACACTGGTTTTCATACTAATTAGACATTACAGCACTTCTATATGTTTTTACTGTTCTGTGGACCTACCCAAGTGGGTATTCATATAAGTATATGAATACTTTAATTTTGTCATGATATGATATCCTAATATTATAAATGCGAAAGTTCGTATCATGTAAGGATGTTTGTTACTCTTTCACACAAATAAAAGACAAAACAATGGAATTTGCCACACACATAGAAGGTAACTTGGATTAACGCTTATGAGCTTTTATCCTGGAAATCCCACAGGAACGGAAACTATGCGTATTTTTCTTTGAAAACGCGGGTGAAGCCGCGGGTGTTAAGCTAGTAGGATATAATATCTAAACATACAATATGTAGTATACAATGACGGCACATATTAATTAATATGGTAATCATGTTTTAAAACAACGTAGTTAAAATACAATTTATTTATTTTATATTAATTCAATATTAAATTGAAAATAAAATTGTGTCAGATATTATTGCCACCTAGTTGATTTCACATATTTATGCTTTGTGTGAGGAATCGATACAAAATACAGAAATATGAAATTGTGTCAGATATTATTGCTTCCTAGT
>CAJQZN010036842.1:0-10592 GCA_907164685.1 Colias eurytheme | reverse complement strand
AAAAAAAAAAACTTTTAAATAATCTCTTATGTAAGGGAAATAAGTGAAGATGTTCAACACACGAATCTTAAAAATATTCGTGGGCAAAAAAAGTTCGTTATTACACAAAATAAATATTTGACTTATTTTAACATTTCATTCTACGGCATGTTTGTTTAATTTTATATTTTCTGATATAGTTATAACTTGAATTAAAATATATAATGAAATGTACCTTAATAGCTACTCTAATAATTATACCCAATTCATATTAGTCAGTCATCATCGACATTATAATAATTAAAATCTCCAACGAAGCAACATTTTAAATCAATCATTTTTAAACCCAATTTCCTTAACCCTTACCGTACAGTATATTTACAACTACAAGATCTATTAAGTGACTTCGACTGTCCCTGTGTAATGGATTGCAAGATCGGCGTTAGAACATATCTAGAAGAAGAACTAGCTAAGGCGAAAGAAAAGACTAAATTAAGAAAAGTAAGTAACGCTAAAACCATATTTTATAAAAAAAATCTAAGTGCCCCGCGGATTTACCCGTATTACTGCGCTCCTCTTGGCCTTAACTTGACGATATATAGGCTTTCTCGATAAATGGACTACCTATCAAACAGTTAAATATTTTTTCAAATCGAACATGTGGTTCCTGGCTCTATATTAATACGTGACATTGCGAATTGTTTGTATCTCTGCTAAACTTCGAGTAAAATTAAACTTTTGATGATTTTTTATAATTATAAAAATAGTGAGTACCTATAGGCACAGATAATATAAAACTAGGTAATTAGATTTTGCTCCAATACGCAAAATAAGGAATAAAAATAATATAACTTCAAAGCCTCGTATAATGCAAATTACTATAATTACCTAAATAACATGAATCCAGCTACAAGGCTTATATATAATCATGCAACAGTTGCATGCAATATCATCTCAGTTCAATAATATTATTTATTGTAATTACCTACGTCAAAGAGATATTTACACAGATATAACGTAAAATAAATTGTTTATTTATAGCTGGGTAATATAACGATTATATTTTTAACCTTTAATATTGCACTGTTATTGATATCTTTAAATAGAAAACATAAAATGTAAACTTCTGTAATATATGATAAACATAATAATGTGACTATGTAGGATCTTTCCTTATTTGTGCTACCTAATTAATTACTTGCCATATTAGGTACTTCATTTTTATTTAAATTAATTATCGAAAGCAAACAAAGGATTTTAAATAATTTTATTATGTTCGTATGAAAAATAAATGGCATACAAAATAAGTCAGCAAAGACCATAACATTGCTATGTTTAAACAAAACGATTACTTTAATTTATGTTGACACAAGTAATAATATGTAACTCTCCTAAAGCGTAGTTAAAACTGTTCCTCCATACTTAAAAACATATTAACTTTTCCAGGACATGTATGAGAAAATGATACAAATAGACCCGAAAGCGCCTACAGAAGAGGAACATCGCAGTAAAGGTGTGACCAAACCCAGATATATGATATGGCGGGAGACAATCAGTTCCACAGCAACTCTGGGCTTCAGGATAGATGGCGTGAAGAAAGCTGATGGTACTAGCTCTAAAGACTTTAAGACTACGAAGACGAGGGACCAGATAGTTGAAGCGTTCACGGACTTTACGAATAGCTTCCCTAGTGCTGTGGTAAGTTGATATTTTTAATTTATATCACAAGAAAACCGTAGAGCAATTGTATAACTTAAAAAATAACTTAAATATCTCAATAAACTGTTAAATTTGATGAACTCGATATATTTTAATAGGATCAAAAATAGTTTAGTAGCACAGAATACATAATAGTAGCTAAACGCTACAGAACGGACACTCTCCGCCTCCCGCCAAAATTAAACTTACCTCACCCCCGCGCGATCAGACATAAAATGGGCCATATTTTTCTGCAAGGACGATACGCAACGAAGATTGACAACATTAATCAAATTGACTTAAAGTAATTTTATTATTTTGGATTTGTGATTATCGTTTTCCTAGAAAATTGGTTAGATATTGTGCTGTTTACTGTTTAGATATTGTGTATTTCATCAGAAAAACGCGAATTTTTTTTAACGCTAGTCACAAATGTGCCAACCATAAAGCGTTAACACACACATTTGCAGTCTCTACAGTGTGACTGTCAAAACGATCATTTTGTATGGAGTGTCCGGGGTGTGTTAGTAGTAAATCTTTCTAGTAGGGAAAATTCCAGTAATAAAGTATACCAATGCAACTTGAAATTTTATTTTGAACACAAATTTTGATAGGTACTTTGAACAGAATCTACCATAATTATTTACTCTTAAAGAACAACACTTAACTATTTTATATTAATTATAATATGGATTAATATGATAACAGAATAACTCATTGAAATTTATTTATTTACAGCCGAAATACTTAGAAAGATTGAAGGACATTCGAGCAACCCTGCTAGAATCAGATTTCTTCAAAACCCACGAACTTATTGGAAGTTCGCTTCTTTTCGTCCACGACAAGCGAAAGGCTTCAATCTGGATGATCGACTTTGCCAAAACTGTCCCAGTGCCAGAAGATATAACCATCGACCACAACTCTGCTTGGAAAGTCGGCAACCACGAAGATGGCTACCTCATCGGACTCAATAACTTAATAAATATCTTCGAATCCCTCATAAAAGATGATAACGGGAACATAGACCAGTCCTATACAGATATAAATTTGGATAAAAATATCCGGAGAGATAGTTTAGCCACTTGACCACATTGTAATCACAAAGGATGATCTTTGTATCGAATTTTATTGAAGCAGGCCAACTGCGTTGTACAGATCTGTATCTTGTAAGGAGATGACGATGTACCTAGCTTTAGGGAGATATTTTTGTAAATAAACGTAGTATTATGTTAATCATAACGTTAATTTCGAAATACTCATAATTTAATTTAAGCCGTTTCGCAATTTTGATTGCACCTATTTTGTTGATATCTTTGAATTTATATATGACGAATCTGTATTGTAATAAATGAAAAACAATTGGTATCTATATGCAAATATTTTATTGGAATTGACTAAAGATTGTATTGTAAATCAAACAATTGTATATTATATATGAATTAGTTGAAAATTTGTAAATAACACACTGACAAACTCATAGAGACGTCTATATCATGTTATATTTATATTGTTATAGTACACTATATTAGTGTAACGACTAGATAAAATATTATATTCATAAGTACGAGTACATAAGGCTAAAATTATGCAGAGGTACTAATTAAAACATATCACATACGTATTTGCTTGTTTTCTTTTACCTTAATATCTTAAAATATTGGAATGATTAGAAACTAATGGAAGACTTAATGAGGACGTCATACAACCCTTTAATGATCACATTTTAGCTTAATGAAAATAATTAAAACTAATGACAAATGTCGTGTACTTCTATGCTTTAGAAGCTAATCTCCTTTGGCTATTTACTTGCTAAAATTAACTAGTGTTATTGCAAGCTTTACATATTGATCAGTTTCCAACATATTATTAGAATATTGGTCTTCGAAACTGAACATAAATTACTGTCGTATTTGGTTAATCTCAAAGCGACCAATTAGGTTGAGTTTATAATAAAAAAAAAAGAAATAAGCTGAAAATAACATCAAGACATTGCACTGCAAAAATAGTCCTTAATTAAACAGAATTTTACTTAAAATAAACTTCAATATTCACTTATTTCTTAACAATTTCATAAGTACCTACAATTTCAATAGCGATTGGCATTTCTAACTAACATGCATTAAATAGGAATGACTGGCGAACCATGGACGGCTTTTAATTAAGAATAAATACTTAACATAATCGTAAGTCTATAAGGCACTATGTTTTATCTTTATTAGTATCGATCACAATATCCGTTAGACTGCCGCGTCTAGAAGGTTCCTCGTGACTTTCTTTGCGGCTTCTTGAGTACATTCTAGGTACAGGACCAGACCTAGATTCACTAGGGGCTGGCGAATATCTCCTAGCTCTAGGCTGATAATCCTCAGTTTCGCTATACGGTGGTGGAGGATGCGTTAACATAGACATCCTATTCTCTCTTTGGGAAGCTGCAGTTATTTGCAATTCAGCTCCTGCTACCACAGTAGCTAAAGTAGGCGTAAATTGTGGTGCCGCAAGTCTTGCACTAACTCGTCTACGTCTCGGTCCAATTTGTTCTTCCAAATCCCTATTTGAAATTGAAGGAAGGTTATAATCAGGTCGAAGTGAACCACGACGTCTAGGATCAACCAATGGTTCGACTGTACTTTGTGCGTTTGCCGTCTCCAAAACAGCCAAAGCACGTAACAAATCAGCCACACTTGTATTTTCTAATACTTCAACTTGCTCATTTTCTGGTAACGTTGAAATGTTCACGTCCGGGTCGAACAAGCTTGGACGACCTCGTTTTGTTCTATTTCTATAATTCTCTAAATCACTCGCGAACTGATTGCCCATATAACTGGATGCGTCACCGGCGAAACAACTCTTACGGCCACGTTTTGTCTGGTTCTGATATTGCCTAATACTACTTTCTAAATCACTAGTACATTCTTCGGGAGAGCTAATTTTACGACTTTTGCCGAACGATGGGAATAGACTGCTGCGTCCGTGTTTCGTTTTTTCTTTATAATTGACTAATTCATCGGAACTTTCTGGGAGATTTTCTTCGTCATTTTTCTTTGATTTGCCAAATGTTGGGAATAAGCTTGTGCGTCCTCTACGGGTGCGATTTTGATATCTTTCAATTTCATCTTCATCCATTGTATCTTCATCGTTACTAGTATGCGCACTGAAATCAAAAGTGGGGAATATGCTATGTCTTCCACGTTTCGTTTTTTCTTTATAACGGTTTGCTTCTTCGTTTTCATCTTCACTAAAGTTGAAGGTCGGGAATATGCTGTGTCGTTTTGGTCTCTGTTGATATGATGTCCTTGTTGCTGTATCTTCGTCCTCTGAAAAATCAAATGTCGGAAAAATACTGTGTCGGCCCCGTTTTGTCTTTTCTGTGTACTTATCTAGGTCGTTCCTTTCTTCGTCACTAAGGCCGTAGGAAAGTGGGAAAATATTCGACGATTTCTGACTATCTTTAGAATTATCTGTAGATACTTGAGCAGCACTAACTCTGCCTCTCATAGTGTTCTTTATATATTCGGCTGGACTCTCACCAGAACTTGGTTTTCTAAATAATCTCGCGAACAAGCTCTTCGGTTGCATGTCTTCAGCGGGTTGTATTGTTGTAGGGAGTGATAATTTTCCACTGCGTATGTTTGCTTCTTTTCTATACTTTTCAGCTGTATCACCATTAGTCCAAGTGTAATCGTGATTGAACTTGGATACAGATTCCTTTCTATAATTAGGTACGGCTACGCTTAAAGCACGTGTTCTCTTCGAATTTAATATGTCATTTCCTATACTAAATACTGGAGGTTTTTCACTTGCTAAAATCTGTTCATCGTCAAATATATTAATGCCTCTATTTTCTTGTACTTGGTTGAATCCACCCAATACATTAACTACTCTAGCTAATAATTCGGCTGGTTTTACAATGGCTGACGCTGTGAATGTTTTCTCTTTATCAATTCCAAGAAGATCAGTATCTGATTGAATTCTGAGCATATCTTTCGCAGTAAGGTAGATATTTTCTGAATTGGCTCTTTTCCTTTTTACTATTGGTCCTCTTGGTTCAACGTCGTAAGTTAAAATGGGACAACTTACGCTGCGATGAATGTGTGGTTTCGATTCAACGTAAACAGGCTGAAAAATAAAGACTTCTATTATTTTTTTTATTAAAGCGTGTGTTATGTGATATATTTCTAATTACAGCAATATTACAAAACTATAGAATGGAACGAAGTTGCGGATATAGCAATATCACAAATATAATTTTAAACAGAGTATCGCTTAGTTTTTAAACCAGTAGCAGTTTTTGTAATTTTACTTGAATAATAACAATAAGGTAAATTCATGTCGATATTATTAACATAATATTTTGAATATAATACTAACTTACCTTCAATTTTATTAAATTAGCTTCATTTATTATCTTCCTTATTATCGCTATATCTCTTGTGAATCCTTGTAGAATTTTACTTTGCGTAGTTTTTAATTGACAAGCGAATTTTTGCTCTAATCTGTGAACTCTTTCTGATCTCATACCGCTTGTGATAAACCCGAGTAACATAACTATGTAACCGAGACCAAAGGTAATCCAAATGATCAGGAATATCTGATAGGTGAGGAAATAGCCATATTTGAAGCCGTTGTTGACGGTACCTGAAATCGAAATAAAATTAAGTTATTTTGAATTTGAAGTTTATCAATATTTTTTTCATTTGAATGAAAGTAATAATTTATGAATGTTATTTTGAAATGAATAAACTCAATAATAATTGCCGATAGGTAGTAGGTATTGCTTTTACCAATGTGTTTTTTTCCGTACGGAAATAAACAACAAAAGTTACCAAACTAAAGTTTTTTTTTTAGAAAATCTTGGTCAAATGATTACTATTTGTAGATAATGCTTTACAACATCTCAAACATATTATATTAAGTTAACATTGTATTTCAATTTGTTTCCATTTGAATCTGAATACTCCACCATAAAAATAAACTCAATGAATCTATACAATAAACAACAAATTATCAAATACGTACCAGCAACCAAATCGCCAAAACCAATAGTAGTTAACGTAACAAAGGCATAATAAACCCCCGCTACGAAGTCCCAACCCTCAAAAACAACAAAGATACAAGCTGGCAAGAATATAAAGAACAAAAACCCCGGGACTAGGTAGAGGAATATCTGACCCAACATGCCGAGGTTCATAAAGAAGTAGTCGAGCTTGTCTGCTCGTTTTTCATTGCGCTTTTTGTACTTGCGGTACACAGATATTAACTGAAAAAAAAAAGGTTAGGAATAAAAAAATTTGATAAATAAAAAGTTTAGTACTAGCTGATTACCCGGTTTCGTCTGGTGTGACAAGATATAAAAGTTAGTCGGAAAAGATGTAACTTTTTAACGGTAAAATAATTTAAAAAATCGTAACATTGTAGTGATGGTAGTTTATTCATTACCTATAGGTACAAAAATCGACTTTATAATATTAGGGTTTTGATATTACATATAATATTTATGAATATAGATCGATAAAGTTTTTGGTATTATAGCTTAATACTAATGAGATCTATTGGGTATTAATCCTAAGGAATATCTCGATTAACATTAAGTTCTTGGGCTACTATCCTACTAGTAAAATATTACCGTCAATAGTTTTATATTTGTCTGTAAATTATTTATGCATTTAATCAATGGTTCATTCTGAGCAATATTTCTTTTAGGTTTTAGATCGAAGTCTAACAATAAAGTTTATCTGAAGCTACAAATGGAAAACTAAGGTCTTTAAGATCCTTTTGTTTCTGGTTGCCCGCAGGCTTCTATAATTTTCCGTCAATCATTTCAATAAACAGTAATTACTATTTAAATGAGGATAAATATCTATGAAATTATTGATTGGCGTTATTCAAATACAATTTCTGTCGGTATTCTTGGAATTTTCAAGATACAATAAGATTAAATGCTGTTACATTCCAATCTCTGCGGGTATTTATTTGTTCACTTTGAGTAGTTATAAGCAATATTTTTATGAAAGACTATTTTAAATGAGTCAAAGTTATTTACAGCTGACGAAATAGTATTCAATATCGCTTTGTCCAATATTAGGTTCGCCATTTACTTTGGACGTAGCAGTCTCAGAAAACATTTAAATTGCTTTTCAATAGTCCATTTAATGAAATTTATTAATGCAGACGATGTTGCGTGCACAGCTAGGGTATACGAATGTAAAACATGTAGGTTTTCACTTTAAAAGAGGTAATCTAAGATAAAATGTCTTACCTGTAGACCAAAGTATTCACCAAGATTGGCAAGCAATATACCGTTGATAGGGATGCCAAATAATCCATAGAATATCATCAGTATTCTTGACAAATGGGTAGTTGGGGCTAGGTTACCATATCCTGGAATGTACAGAGTTTTTATATTATTTACATTTTTACTTGATACTTTTTATTTTTTTAATGTTATTAATACCATTTTACAAAGTCACGTGGTCATTTCCCGATAAAGTTTTCTTAAGACTTTGTTACTGAATTGCTTCAGTTAATATTTAATAATATATTTAAAAAAAGACGTGTGGCATTCGGGGACTGCCGCGGTAAAGCTATTGCATAGCATGCCTTCAAGCCACACCTCCGCCGTGCCCGTCGGAGTGGGGAACGTGAGGTTTTTTCGTTACGGAATTTCTGGATTCGGTCCCCGCGCTCAAGGTCCGCGATAGAAGCTATGCAATAGCTTAATAATTCCAGTGTGGAAAAATGACAAATCTTCATAGGTTATCTAGTGCCATCACTTTCCCTCACTGGAAAAAATACTGGCAAGATAACATTGTAGCCCGCAGCAAGAGCGAAAGCTTATTTAAATTAAAACAAAACAAAATAGATTGAATATAATTTTTCTACAACAACATTGTCTCCGAACAACCTTTTCTCACAACCGAATTCCAAATTGCCTCACAACTCCCTAATTCACATACCAACAGACCCTCTATCTAAATTGAGTAAGGTTATAAAACTGATATTATATAATAGATAAACATTGCAATTGTGTACCTTACCTATAGTACTAACAACGGTGTAAGAGAAGAAAAAGGAATGATAGAAGTCCCACTTATACGGAGGTTCCTCATCTTCTGTAGTGAAGTTATACATGGATTTGCCACAATAGTCAGAAAGTTTGCGCAGAATACTGTCTTGCTTGTGAGGATCATTTGGAATGTAGTTTTCGTAGAGGAGATCTGAAATCGAGAAATAAAATTATAAATGAGAGCTCTGTATTTTTTGAAATATGTGATTACAAATTATCTGAGATATTTTGGCGCAATCGAATTTCTTCTACTCTTTTGGTTTTATATGTCTACAGTCCAAAGGTACCTTCTCTATTTCTTCTGATCTTTAAAAATTTCTCATTTATAAAGCATTTGATTGTAAATCTGCCAAATATCATTGTAAAAATTGTCGTCATCAATTGGGCATTCTCATTCAAGTTTTTCCCGAAATATATTCTCAGTGATATTAGAGGTATATTGTGTTTAGAAAAACCGGTGTTACTACGTGACAGAAATACCTAATTTTACATAATCTGTTCTAATCTTAATCATTTATAATTAAAAGAGCAATTCGAAGGATTAGGTTCGGCGCCTTAGGAACATGAGAGATAAACGATGTTTATATTGAAATAAAAGTTATGATATTGTTAGCAGTTGAATGTTAAACATACATAATAATCTTATATATAAAAATGAATCGCAAAATGTGTTGGTAAGCGCATAACTCGAGAACGGCTGAACCGATTTCGATAATTCTTTTTTTATTATATTCCTTGAAGTACGAGGATGGTTTTTATGTAGAGAAAACGTAAATATGTACCACGGGCGAAGCCGGGGCGGACCGCTAGTATATTATAAAGACGCATCTTTATCACGTGACAATTTACATAAACATTCTCTTAAGTGAATCTGGAATTAAAGATTAAAATATTAGGTATCTACCTACCTGCATTAAAAACATTGATAGAGTTAAAAATGTGCTTTATTTATCAAAAAATTCATTAGGTACCTTTTATGATGCTATTATATTAAATTATTTAATTTTATTAGTAAACTGTTGGTGAGTAATGATTAATCTGTAGAGTCGATTTCATTATACATATTTAATTTTAAATTAATCTTAAGTGTAAAGAAATAATTATATGTTTGAGTTGGCGATTGGCGACATTGTTTCATAATTTTAATTGATTGTCTCACGACAATCTCATTAGTGACCGTGTAATTGAAAAGTCATGCAAAAACTGTACTAATAGATAAAGAGTGGTCTATTTCAATAATTAGGTGCAGGGCTTTTTGTATTGGACAGTTTTCTGCTCGGCTCAACACTGATTAGGTAATTAACTTTTTCTTACTTCACCATTATTTTGACATTATTGCCAGTATTGTAACAAAATGTGAGAGTGAATTGTTTTGTGGTAAAAGTTTGGTATCTTTTCTACTGGTAAGGTAACACTGTACCCAGAAACGGTTTGAATCGTGATGACATCAAAAAGGCTGATTAAAGATTGTTTGTATGCACTGTATGTTATAATAAATAATTCATTCGATGGGTTTTTGTATTCCCATGTTTCGATTTCTATATTTTAGTAGATATCCTCTATTGAGCATCAGCTACTGGTACCTATTGTAAACGATTTTTCCTTTATACTCGACACGGCGAAGCATGGTCCCTATGACACTGACAGTTATTCTCAAGATACCACATACCACCTTGTAATGGCGTTACCATTAAATTAGAAACGTATTGGAGGCGTCAAAAAATCGCATTTATTAATTTTTACGTAGCTTTATGCCACTACAACGTTGGAGTTATAACAATTATTCTTAACGTTAACGAGAAATTATTAGCTCCGTCACGCTGGAACCCGCTTTAAAAAAAACCTTACTTTT